>JAJJWX010002516.1:49124-113655 GCA_023529315.1 Papaver bracteatum | reverse complement strand
TACATGAGTTGCACATATCGATAGATCTAATGGGAGCTAAAAGTATTTTCTCTTTTAATTTTGGTTCGATCAAATTTGGTAAAAGACAACTACGTTACACTTTATATATCTCAAAATACATTACTAAGGCATATAGCATACATTAGCCAATCACAATCTATCTCCATGTATTCATGTATTTCGTTCTCATGCATGTTCCAATTCTATTGATTTCCTTTTTATTTTTTATTTATAATATGCGATGATAGTACACGGATACATGGAGATAGAATAAAAAAAGAATATAAAGGAATTTTCTTTGTTCTCCCATTTTTGTCAAGTGCAGGTGGGGGTTTAAGAAAACTGAGAAACAAAAAACGTCCAACATGAAAAATGAGACACAAAAAACGTCCAACATCAAGTTACATAAAACTGACGGAGTAATCTTGACGGAGTATAGAGAAATTAAAGAAATTCTCTTTTTTTTTTTTCGCTTTCTTCACCGTTTTTTTTTTTTTTTTTTTTGTGTTAAGGAATTCCTTTTCAGGAGTTTGACGTTTTTTTTTTAATATGTAGATGATAGTACACGTATACATGGAGATAGAATAAAAAAGAATATAAAGGAATTTTCTTTGTTCTCCGTTTTGTCAAGTGCGGTGGGGTTTAAGAAAATTGAGAAACAAAAAAACGTCCACATCAAGTTACATATCTTGTTTTAGTAATCTTGATAGAGTATAGCCAAATTAAAAGAAATTCTCTTTTTTTTAGGTTTCTTCACCGTTTTTTTTTTACTCGTGTTAAGGATTTCCTTTTTTTATAGAATTCCTTTTCGAGTTCGAATGCTTTTTTTTTAATTTAATTGTGGATGTGAGTTTTGTCCACCCCTAACTAAAGTACAATTAAGTATAGGTGTAAATACGATGTAACTAAATAATTCAAGTTTAAATTCTAACATAAGTATTGTCCACCTACTTTTTTTTGAACACTGGTACTAACAGAACAATTAAGTATTTGATATATCCAAATTGTAACCAAATTTTAATTATTACAACCATTAGAGTTATGCCAAGTGTCCTCACCATAGCTTCGCATTAGAAAAGGCCTTTCTAAATCAATAGGAAAGCAAGGATTTCATCTCCGTTTAACGTGAGAGCATATTTTGTCAAGGCCTTTAAGGGGGAAGATTTGGAAATCGAGTAATTACTATATTATGACTATTTTTTCATAATTAATATATAAAAAGGAAAAAAAAATCCACATATTTTACGTGAAAAATAAAATAAATAAAATTTTCGCATATCCTCCACTTATTTAATGTATTTTCCCTCCACATAAAATCAAAAGGAAAAAAATAAATAAAATCTCCACATAATTTCCACTATTTAATGTATTTGCCTCTCCACACCAAATCAAAAATACATCCGCATTTGGGCGTGAAGCCCGTGCACACCAAATCAAAATACATTGTCACGGGATTTTGCCAAACTCGCGCACAACAAATTAAAAATATATCGCCACATGTCCTCAAAACCCCATGAATACCCGAAAGTTAAAAGGAAAATATACCGGTGGAGTATTTGAGAAAATCTAGTTTGGTTAAAATCTCGATCGAGGTTAATCGAAACACCCCTCACCCTTGGGAAATATTTTTAGCCCCAAAGAATGCGAAGTTGTGCTAATTAACAAGCCACAATCCTTGTGGAACAGGAACCATTTATTGTCGATCGTTTCTAGTTCAATTTGATTCCAATTTCTTCTAACGCAGCCTTTTACCAACCAAAAATCGATTCATGCATCACTACTCAAATCCGGTTATATATACGGAAAATAGGTCATTTGTCCAAATATTTTTAAAACATGGTTCAAATGGACGAGTAAAAAATTAGTATGGGTGAAATGGACACAAAAAAATAGCAAGGATGAAACTGGATTCATCCTGGCTTAAACTTAAAAAATAGCGATGATGTAAAACCGGATGCATCCCGATGTAAATGAAAAGTAAGAAAAGGTATTTGAAAATGGGTAGGATGAAACTCAGTTACATCCAAAGCTATTTTTATATTTTTGTCCATTTAAACAAGATCAAAATTTAGATGTCTTTTTTCACCCGGAAATTGTTGATTTTGGTGTTTTTAACCAATTTTGTGTTATATATATTGTTTACATGCATTTATATCCGGCTGACTCACCATCTAATCTAGAAGGACCACTTTCGGTCAAGATATATCACTACAACCGATGATTAATATAATGCAGTTTTTCTATACTAACTAAAAATTCTTGTCATTTTTAGTTACTGTGGTGCTATCATGAAAATTCGGCATGGAGCATCCAAGGATGTGGCCATAAAAGATCACAACAACATCTTCAAACTTTACTTAACAATGAAAAAACTCGATATATTGTTTTTGCCTGAAACTAAATCTCAAAGAAACCTTATGAAAAAGGTTCTAAATTTCTTCCTAACACCCACATTGTAGACCCGTATGGTATAGCTTGGGTACTTGCAGTGGCATGGGTGGATGAGTTTCATTTTGAAGTGGTTTAATGGAACCTTAATATGATAAACATTATAGTTAAAAATAATTTACATTTAAAAGAATGGTTACTAACTTGCTTTTATGGATCTCCAAAACATGATTTGAAATTAGAAATTATGGAATACTTAGAAGATATTACAGGAGGGTAAAATTTAAATTCAATGTCATGGTTGGTTATTGGACACTTAAAAATCATTTTTAATAGTGAGGAGAAGTAGGGGGTCTACCTTTTAATAGGAAGAAAGTAGAGCATGTATTGAACCTAATTCAAAGAACAGGGCATAGAAGGCATAGGTTTCAAGGGTAATATATTTACTTGGAATAATAAAAGGAAGGCAAAAGTGCAAATATAAAACAAAGGCTTGACAGAGATTTAGTTAATGCGAGAATGGAATGATGAATTCCGAAGCTTCTCTCAAAACCCGTGGCAATTAGATCTGATCATGGGCAATTTTCTTATCATTTCACCCTCTGCATACCTACTTAACTCCTACTTTAAAATTCTATGATACTTGGCATAAAGAACCAACATGTATAGAAGTGATAAAGAAGTCTTGGAACACAAACACCAATATACCATCCATAGATCTCTTGGAAAATATTTCAACTTTTAGAGAATCTCATCACTTGAAAAGAAATGTGTTTGGAAAACCAAATAAAAAAACAAAATCTTATTAAAATCTATTGAGACCTTAAATGCAAAACAAAATACGGTTCATAACACAACACAAATAAATGTAAAACATTTAGAACTAGAAGCATTATATGAATCTCAAGAGGAAATAGCAAAAAATGACAATCCAGAATAATACTATAGCTTTAGGGAAAAAGAAACACAAAATTCAAGATTGTATGCTGAAAAAAGGAGGAAAATAAACAACATAGATTGTATCCAAGATAAACATAACAATGTGGTTTCTTCGAGAATAGAAGTAGCAGATGTTCTGAATTCCTATTTCTCGGATCTTTTCTCCGAAACTAGTAACAGCACATAGCAGGAAATCTTTTCTCATATAAATTCTTGCATCTCTCCTGAAGAAAACAATGCTCTAATTGAAATTCCAACCTTTCCTGAAATTTGGGAAGTGGTAAGAAAACTAAAATATAACAAAGCGCCGGGACCGGATGGTTTCCCAGTTAGCTTCTTCAAACATAATTGGGATGTGGTAAGACAACAACTAGTGGATGTAGTTCAAGATTTTTTCAAAAACAAAAACTTAGACAACAATCTTATCAAAACTTTCTTATTCCTAATCCCTAAAATAAAAAATCCAAAAGTCACTGGCAGACTTGTTGGGACAACAAAGTCTCATGGCAATACGCCTTATAAAGTTATCGCAAAACTAATGGCTAAAGATTCATAAAATTCTTAGAAAAATCATATCACCTATGCAATCATCCTTCCTTTCTTCTAGGAATATCTCGGACAACATAGTTGTTGCCCATGAAATTGTGGACTCAATGAAAAAAAAAGTAAAAAGAAAACAGGCAACATGCAACATAGGTCTCAAAATCGATATGTCCAAGGCATTCGACATGGTTAAAGGGCATTTTTAATCCAAACACTAAAAGGTTTTGGTTATTCGGAGGATTGGTGTGCATTAATAAACCAATGCATATCTACCTCATCCATTGTTGTTCTACTAAATGGGAATCCCTGTGATGAATTTAAACCAACTTGAGGCATATGACAAGGGGATCCTTTATCCCCTTATCTATTCATTCTATGTATGAAAGTTTTTCGCCCGATGTGCTACCTAGAAACAAAAAGAAGGTTCCATGTATTAAGCTAACACCTAAAGCATTACCAATTTCACTTTTTTTTTGGATGATTTGCTTCCCGTTCACAAAAAAGCTGATCTAAATAGTTGTAAAAATCTACGTGAAGCAATACAAATATTTAGTAACGCTTGTGCCAGATAAATTTCAAAAAATAGGGCCTTTTTCAAAGCAAATAATTTGTAGGCTGTTGAAAATCAAAAAAATCAATATAAAAGATACTCACTTAGGAGTTCCACTTTTTATAAACAGGTCAAAGCTGAAAACGTTTGACACTATTATTGAAAAAATGAAAAACATGATTGAAACATGGCTTGGAAAAATACTGTCTCAACCAAGTAAAATTGTGTTGAACAAATCCATTCTTTCAAGCATGCCTATCTTGAGATGAGCTGTTTTGTCTTGCCTAAAAAAATTACTAAAAGAATAAATTATATTCAAAGGGATTTTTGGTGGGGGGAAGCATACCAATTCCAAAGGAATATACATTAAAGCTTTTGACTTCTTATGCAACCCAATAGAACAGGTTGGACTAGGTTTTAAAGAATCAAGCAAAGTAAACCAGGCTATGATCATTAGGTTATCTGGGAGATTAGTTAGTAGACCAGATGACCTATGGGCTAAAATTCTTCAAGGAAAATATTTGAAAAAAACATGAGCACTTCACTCTAAGAAAAAATCTAAGGACTCTTGGATATGGAAGTGTATCCTACAAGGTATTGAACATATTAAGAAATACATCATCTTGGAGGTGGGTGATGGAACCTCTATCAACATATGGGAGGATAGATGGCTTCCCGCTAGAAATGAGACTTTAGCCAACTATGTTACTAGAACAAACACCACTATAACACTTATGTCAGAGTTGATCAACTCGGACACCAAAAAGTGGAACTTGGACACATTACGATATATTTTCGATAACTCTATTGTAAAGGAGATTATGAACATCAAACTATATACAACAAAAGAAGGAACACTCAAGTCTGATAAACTAAGATGGACTCTGACAAAAAATTGAGAATTTTATGTCAAGTATATGTACTCAAAACTATTGAATCCTTCAAATAGGGTCTCTAACTTATCAATTTTTTTTTGAGAGGTCTATGGAGCATGGACACTTCTCATAGAATAAAGTTGTACATCTGGAAGTGCCTTCAAGATGCACTTCCAACTAATCATAAGCTGGGCTCAGTTATGGATGTGAACAACAAATGCGCTTTCTGCAAAACTGTTGTGGAATCTTTCTATCACTTATTTTTTGTCTGTGATTATGCCTATGATGTCTGGAATTTATCACCTATGCCTATACAGGGAGTAACTTTAAACTCTAATATTTTTGCTAAGAATTTCCTAGACAAATACAATGAATGGAGAACGGGAGATCTTAGCACAGTCTCAATAGCACTGGCTACAACAAAATGTTGGTTCATTTGGAAATAGAGGTTCCTTGGAGTTTTTGAAAACAAATCTAGGTCACCAGAACAACTAGCCTTGGATATCTCTAGACACTATGCATACTGGAATCCACATAACTTGGCTAGAATAACAACATTTGATTGCAAGAAACAAAAACTAAATATTGTGTGGCATCTACCAGTCACAAATACATATAAATTAAAATGTGATGCTTCTTAGTTATCTGAAATTACTGATGCTGGTTATGGTTTCGTTTTGCGAAATTGGACAGGAACATTTCAAGCAGCAGAAATGGGAAGATGCAGGACAGGATCTGAAGCTACTAAATGGGTCAATATAAACAATGTTCAAAATCTGGTGATACAAGGGGACAACCAAGCTACAATTTGGTACTTACAAGGCAAGGAATCAACAATCAATTGGAAATGCATAGCCATCTTGGAAGAAGTAAAAGTTTTAGCAAAAGACAAGTATTCTCTTTTTTAGGTTTTCAAGATGTAGATAGAAGAGAAAATAAGGTTGGAGACTTGCCGCAAAGAAGGGAAGGAAAACTCAAGATATAGTCGCTTGGAGCAGTCAGACACCTAGCTTTTTAATTCCTGCAATTACTTTTTACACGGTCAAAGCTTATGATATATGTAATTTCAGTAATAACAACTCTATATCTCCCACTGTCAATGTTAATCCAAATAATTCATTCATCGGACGAGCTACTCAGCATGAGTTAGTCTCAAATGAGACTGAATCCGCAGATTAACCATGGCTTTTTGCAATATATTTTTACTTTCAAAAAAAAAAGTGATGAATGTAAATATTGTTCAACTTACCAAGGACATGCGCGATCCCATATGTAAATTAGTTCCCCCTTGCTTTCCACGATGCATGAGAGAGTTCACTGATAAAGCACAACACAAGTTAGCAGCATGAAGGGATTTTGACGAGCTGACGGCTAAACTACTATCACGTTCATAACAAAATTGGCAACCATTGTCTTATTTCAACTATGGCTTTACCCTTTCATATACACAAAATTGGTTAAAAAGACCAAAATCAACAATTCCTGGGTGAAAAGGACATTTAGATTTTGTTACTGTTTAAATGGACAAAAATGTAAAAATAGACATGATGTAAATAGTTTCATCCTACCCATTTTCAAATATTATTTCTTATTTTTAATTTACCAGTTTCATCCTTGCTATTTTTTATGTTTTAGTCAGGATGAATCCAGTTTCGTCCTTGCTATTTTTTTGGTGTCCATTTCACCCATACTAATTTTTACTCGTCCATTTGAGCTATGTTTTAAAAATATTTGGACAAATGACCCATTTTCCATTTTATATATTCTGTAATAAAATATATATGTGCATGGGCAACGCGACAATAATAACTCATCGAGGGTTTATGTAAAAAAGCTAGCAGTGGATACCGTCGTGAACGATCATGTATTATGCATGTGAATATGTTTGTTTTGTTCTTTGATTGATTCAGAGGATCATAAAAACTAAAAATATATGATGGCAAAGAGTTGAGCAATGGCGGCCGGAAATTATCAGCCAAATCCATCGGCAAGTGTCTCAGCTTTAGTGTAGTAATAGTGATCTATTACCAACCAAACACGAAAGAAAAAAAAGAAAGACGTTTTTATGTCGACCCAAAAACATGAAGGAGTCAACGACACTCTAAATAATACTCCATCCGTCCCATTATTAATTGACATATTTATAAGTATAAGAAAATACATGACATCCTCGTATTCAAGTAAATTTCTTAGGCAAAGTAAGCAGGGAAATCTACCCACTAAACTTCTCTTATGCTCTTTTTGATTGGGAGACTGTGTTTGAGTGATTTCTTTGTACATCATCTCACTCATTCTCTTAGAAGCAACATTTCAAAAAGATGATTATTATTTTTTTGATCGATTGAAAAAGCTGATTTTTATGCCCAAAGTTTAAATTCTACCTATTCAAAGTTTGTATACTGAGCAGATTGACTAGCACCCTTGTTTGAATGAGATATGCTCCAAGAGTTGGCTAGTGACCTTAAGTAATAAATACATTCTCCAATCTAATGGAACACTAATTTTCATTAAAAATCATGTCTACACTACGGGAAAAACATCGATTAACTAACCCGAAAATCAGTTGTGGTACCATATAAGACGACGTTTATCTATAGGTTGCACAAGGGGGGGGGGTTGTAGAAAGTCTTCAATTCTTTGCAACTCGTCAATAATAGTCGTAAACACGGTTGTCGTTCCATTGTACATCACGTTTTTTTCAGCTGTGAATGTCTTTTAAAATTTCTTCTTAATGCCTAACACAACTCTTATCGGGGTTGTGAAAATAACTCCTACACTACACTTGTTTGGGTTGTAGAAATTTCCTTGACGACTATGGTTAGAGTTGTATGTGACTTCTTTGACAACTTTGGTTAAGTTACAAGTTATTTTTTTGACAACATTGGTTTGAATTGTATGTCACTTCTTTGACAACTATGGGAAGAGTTGCATGTCATTTCTTTGACAACTCTAATGCTGAGTTGTGGTACATAATCGATTTGAAAAAAAAATAAAAAATTTTGAGAATTTAAATTTTTCTAATTAAATACAAAATTAAATTTGTAATACTTTAATAACCATGTATTTGAAAACAAAATCAGATTTCCAATTATAATCACTATTGTTTGTTACTACATAAGACAGTTTTACAGAACTTCAACACCAAAAATAAATAGACTAATAACACTTTCTTTTTCGTAAGACCCTTCTAGCTATTCTTTCTCGGCTTCAAAAATCATTGGAATCCTACTGTCGGAGAGATTGTGACTGCAAGCTTTAGCTCCAATGGAAGAATCTCTGAAAACATAAGTGAAAACTGAATTGAGTATACAAAGATAACGACCAAATATGAATAGTAAAGAGTGGCTCCAAAATCATGTTATACTAGATAATAGTACACTTAGAGAACTGATTTGGAACCATGTTATGCTCTAATAGACTTAGAAAACAATGAACAAAATGCCACACCAATAGGTAATGATGCAGGAACCAGATTACACTTCTAAAGAACACTTTAACCTTATGCTATGTATATACAATATGTCATATGACAATCAAATAGTAAACTTAAGCAATAGGTGTACAAACGTTTTATGCAATGAGGGAATCAACATTGGAGCTTGCACTTTCACAATCAACGCAGGGTACTTCATCTTATTGTTCAGAAATCATCAATCCACCCTAACTTTGGTATCTGTAGCAAAAATCAAGTTTTAAGAAAAAGAGTGAGCACATAGATGAGACCTTGCATTCACAAACATTCAAGGCTTTCATGATAGAATTTTATGCCTTTAGGTATTGTGACGACACAAAATGAAGAACAAAATAGAAGAGTTGAACTTACCATGATACAGGGAGTAATTTCCCAACTCTACAAGAAACAAAAATACAGGGAATGGATGTGAAAGACTACACGGAAAAAACTGGACAAAAACGTCGCAAAACCGACGTCCCAGACAGGCTGCATTGGCGAGGCTCCATAGGATTAGTTAGAAGTCCGAATTTAGAGATTGACCCCAATTTAGAAAGTAGGAAGAATCATCTTAAAAATACAGATTTGGAGTTCATTTAGTCTTTGAAACGAGTGTGCTAAGATGGTCACAGAACTGCGAACCTACAGTTTTCGTTTCGACATGCTTGAACGTTGAAGGCCGAAAATCCTAAACGATCAGTCGAAACACTAAGCCCTTTTAAAACTTTAAATAGGAGACATAGATGAACATTTCCTATCAAGGAATTACTCTCTAAATCCCTGCTCATTAACGATAGTTTCAGACAACATGCTGCACTTCAGGTTGTCGTAAAAACGGTTAGCTTTATGGAAAGCAATAATCTCACCAATCAACATCTCGAGGTCTGAAAAGTTTCTGCAGAGGCTTGAAAGATTGCTTGGGGTTCCACATTAATCTATAAACATGCTTCATTACGTGTTCCCATACACCTTGTTGCCGCCATCTCGGTGTAATGTCCTCGCTTACGATTCTACGCAATTCAAATGGATCATGATAAACGTGAGACTTATTTTGTCAAAGAGATAGTCCACTAGAAGTATAGATATGGCGATAGCTACAGAAAGAAAGTATGTCAATTAGAGATATAAAACAATAAAACATAAACTGGCTTTAACAAGTAAAAGGCCCTCAAGTACTATCTGCAGTTAACATATACACACCAATCAGTGGTCAAATATATATGTGATGAAGATATGGAAACACAGGTAGATGTACTTCCTATGATCCATTTGTTTCGAAATTTTTACAGATGAATCATAACCAAAATGGGTCACTCATATCCAAAAATCAAACAAATCCATGCAGTTTAAGTGCCCCGTTTTGATTTCAAAAACTCTGTGACGTTGTACAAATTATGTAGATACGTTTCTACCTACAACAGTTTCTGGTACTTCTACTAACATGATTATCCTGAAATTATAACCAACTGTTCCACGACATAACGTAGCATAACATATTAAAATTTCACTCCATTCTAACGGTTAGATGTTACTTAATGATTCCAACAATACCTATGTTCTTGATGTCAGAAAAGCAGACTGCAGCTTTATGTAGTTCCAACATTGAAACCCAAATACAAACAATCATAAATCACAGGACAAGTGTGGATTCACCCCGGTAATATGCATTCAAACTTCTTAAATCAATACTGCAATCAATAAAACTCATCTCAATTTTACACAGAAACATTAAAATAGAAGAAAAAACATAAACAGAAAATCAAAGAAAAGATAAAATAAAACTCATCTGAAATGGGTGTAGTTGTAACTCTGAGAAAAGATAAAATTGTATTTGCTGCTGCTGCCATTGTGAAATTACCAAGAGTAAATCGAGAGATCCAAGAGATTTGAAGATGGTGACGATCAAGGGTGATCTGAAATTAATGATGGAGATGAATAAAGGGGATCTGAAATTGATGAAATTCGATAAAAAAATGAATGGATGGGTATGGTGGTCTCGATGGTTATACTTCAGATTTAAGTGAGGGAAATTTTCGGAGAGAGGCGCAACTTGAGTTAGGGTTTATTTTCGGAGGGAGGGGAAGATGGGAGACGAGAGAAAAGTGAGATAGGAGAAGGAGAACCCAGTCCGTGAAAGAGAAAGGAAAATGAGGGTGTAAAATCTTTAGTATTTTGTATTATTTTTTTTTGACGGTGGAGATTCGTGGAGAAAGATAGTCATACGGATTAAGAAAATTTATAAACGGTACAGATTTGAATAAGGACTATCATACGGATCAAGCAAGTGTGCTTTCTCTTTGTGTTAATACGAACTCATGTTTTCGGTTTAATTATCAACCTTGGACATGAAAAAAATCCAAAAAAAAAATTAATAAATTTAGGACATCGTTCTCCTTTTGATATAAAAACATCTAAAGAATGTATAAGAATGAATCGGAAAATGAAAAATGAATTCAATAATTAGTGTGTTTCTCTGTGCTTTCTCTTTAATACGAACTCATGCTTTCTTTGTGTTTGGAACTTCAAATGTGGTATAACAACATACAAACTATGAGCCAAGAAGCTCCGGGAGGGTTCTAACTTCAAACATAGCATGATATATCATCGAAATCGATAAATATGAAGCTCAGTGTTGATTCGAACTTCAAATGTGGTATAACGACATACAAATTATGAACTTAGAAAAATTCGGAGGGTTCTCGACTTCAAACTTTGCATGATACATCATCGAAAACCGGTAAATATGAAGCACGGTGTTGATTCGAACTTCAAATGTGGTATAACTAATAAAAAGTGTGAACTAAGAAGCTTCGGTAGGGTTCTAACTTCAAACTTAGAAGGATACATCATTGAAATCGATAAATATGAAGCCCAATGTTGATTTGAACTTCAAATGTGGCATAACGACAAACAAACTATGAACCAAGAAGCTCCAGGAGGGTTCACCTTCAAACTTAGCAGGATACATCATCTAAATCGATAAATATGAAGCTCAGTGTTGATTCCACCTTCAAATGTGGTTGGAATATTCCCTGAAACCTTAAACAAACCCTATTCTGACATATTATATGCATACCCTGGCTCCAAGATCGAAACCTGGACATGAGTGGACTACTAGAAGTCGGAAATGGATTTGTGGATGTACATGAGTTGCACATATCGATAGATCTAATGGGAGCCGGTGCAAGTATTTTCTCTTTTAATTTTGGTTCGATCAAATTTGCAAAAGACAACTACGTTACACTTTATATATCTCAAATACATTACAGTGCATATAGCATACATTAGCCAATCACAGTCTATCTCCATGTATTCATGTATTTCGTTCTCATGCATGTTCCAATTCCTATTGATTTCCTTTTATTTTTTATTTATAATATGCAGATGATAGTACACGGATACATGGAGATAGAATAAAAAAAGAATATAAAGGAATTTTCTTTGTTCTCCCATTTTTGTCAAGTGCAGGTGGGGGTTTAAGAAAACTGAGAAACAAAAAACGTCCAACATGAAAAATGAGACACAAAAAACGTCCAACATCAAGTTACATAAAACTGACGGAGTAATCTTGACGGAGTATAGAGAAATTAAAGAAATTCTCTTTTTTTTTTTCGCTTTCTTCACCGTTTTTTTTTTTTTTTTTTTGTGTTAAGGAATTCCTTTTCAGGAGTTTGACGTTTTTTTTTAATATGTAGATGATAGTACACGTATACATGGAGATAGAATAAAAAAAGAATATAAAGGAATTTTCTTTGTTCTCCCGTTTTTGTCAAGTGCAGGTGGGGGTTTAAGAAAATTGAGAAACAAAAAACGTCCCACATCAAGTTACATAATACTGACGGAGTAATCTTGATAGAGTATAGCGAAATTAAAGAAATTCTCTTTTTTTTTTCCGTTTCTTCACCGTTTTTTTTTTTTCTGTGTTAAGGATTTCCTTTTTTTATAGGAATTCCTTTTCAGGAGTTCGACGTTTTTTTTTTAATTTAACGGTGTGGATGTGAGTTTTGTCCACCCTAACTAAAGTACAATTAAGTATAGGTGTAAATACGATGTAACTAAATAATTCAAGTTTAAATTCTAACATAAGTATTGTCCACCTACTTTTTTTTGAACACCGTTACTAACAGACAATTAAGTATTTGATATATCCAAATTGTAACCAAATTTTAATTATTACAACCATTAGAGTTATGCCAAGTGTCCTCACCATAGCTTCTGCATTAGAAAAGGCCTTTCTAAATCAATAGGAAACAAGGATTTCATCTCCGTTTAACGTGAGAGCATATTTTGTCAAGGCCTTTAAGGGGGAAGATTTGGAAATCGAGTAATTACTATATTATGACTATTTTTTCATAATTAATATATAAAAGGGAAAAAAATCCACATATTTTCTGTGAAAAATAAAATAAATAAAATTTTCGCATATCCTCCACTTATTTAATGTATTTTCCCCTCCACATAAAATCAAAAGGAAAAAATAAATAAAATCTCCACATAATTTCCACCTATTTAATGTATTTGCCCCTCCACACCAAATCAAAAATACATCTGCACTGGGCGGCGAAGCTCCGTGCACACCAAATCAAAAATACATTGTTACGGGACGGGGCGAAACTCCGCGCACAACAAATTAAAAATACATCGCCACGGGGCGTACCGAAACCCCATGAATACCAGGTTAAAAGGGAAAATATACTCGGTGCGTAGTACGGGAGAAAATCTAGTTTGGTTAAAATCTCGATCGAGGTTAATCAAGAAACACCCCTCACCCTTGGGAAATATTTTTTAGCCCCAAAGAATGCCGAAGTTGTGCTAATTAACAAGCCACAATCCTTGTGGAACCAGAACCATTTATTGTCGATCGTTTCTAGTTCAATTTGATTCCAATTTCTTCTAACGCAGCTTTACCAACCAAAAATCGATTCATGCATCACTACTCAAATCCGGTTATATATACGGAAAATAGGTCATTTGTCCAAATATTTTTAAAACATGGTTCAAATGGACGAGTAAAAATTAGTATGGGTGAAATGGACACAAAAAAATAGCAAGGATGAAACTGGATTCATCCTGGCTTAAACTTAAAAAATAGCGATGATGAAACTGGATGCATCCTGATGTAAATGAAAAGTAAGAAAAGGTATTTGAAAATGGGTAGGATGAAACTGGTTACATCCAGGCTATTTTTATATTTTTGTCCATTTAAACAGTATCAAAATTTAGATGTCTTTTTCACCCAGAAATTGTTGATTTTGGTGTTTTTAACCAATTTTGTGTTATATATATTGTTTGCGTACAGATATCTGGCTGACTCACCATCTAATCTAGAAGGACCACTCGGTCAAGATATATCACTACAACTGATGATTAATATAATGCAGTTTTTTCTTATACTAACTAAAAAATTCTTGTCATTTTTAGTTCTGTGTGCTATCATGAAAATTCTGGCATGGAGCATCCAAGGATGTGGCCATAAAAGATCACAACAACATCTTCAAACTTTACTTAACAATGAAAAACCTGATATATTGTTTTTGCCTGAAACTAAATCTCAAAGAAACCTTATGAAAAAGGTTCTAAATTTCTTCCCTAACACCCACATTGTAGACCCAGATGGTATAGCTTGGGTACTTGCAGTGGCATGGGTGGATGAGTTTCATTTTGAAGTGGTTCAATGGAACCTTAATATGATAAACATTATAGTTAAAAATAATTTACATTTAAAAGAATGGTTACTAACTTGCTTTTATGGATCTCCAAAACATGATTTGAAATTAGAAATTATGGAATACTTAGAAGATATTGCACAGAGGGTAAATTTAAATTCAATGTCATGGCTGGTTATTGGACACTTAAACATCATTTTTAATAGTGAGGAGAAGTAGGGGGTCTACCTTTTAATAGGAAGAAAGTAGAGCATGTATTGAACCTAATTCAAAGAACAGGCATAGAAGGCATAGGTTTCACAGGTAATATATTTACTTGGAATAATAAAAGGGAAGGCAGTGCAAATATAAAACAAAGGCTTGACAGAGATTTAGTTAATGCAGAATGGAATGATGAATTCCAGGAAGCTTCTCTGCAAAACCTGGTGGCAATTAGATCTGATCATGGGAAATTTGCTTATCATTTCACCCTCTGCATACCTACTTAACTCCTACTTTAAAATTCTATGATACTTGGCATAAAGAACCAACATGTATAGAAGTGATAAAGAAGTCTTGGAACACAAACACCAATATACCATCCATAGATCTCTTGGAAAATATTTCAACTTTAGGAGAGAATCTCATCACTTGGAAAAGAAATGTGTTTGGAAAACCAAATAAAAAAACAAAAATCTTATTAAAATCTATTGAGACCTTAAATGCAAAACAAAATACGGTTCATAACACAACACAAATAAACAGAAAACATTTAGAACTAGAAGCATTATATGAATCTCAAGAGGAAATAGCAAAACAGCAATCCAGGAATAATACTATAGCTTTAGGGGAAAGAAACACAAAATTCAAGATTGTATGCTGAAAAAAGGAGGAAAATAAACAACATAGATTGTATCCAAGATAAACATAACAATGTGGTTTCTTCGAGAATAGAAGTAGCAGATGTTCTGAATTCCTATTTCTCGGATCTTTTCTCCGAAACTAGTAACAGCACATAGCAGGAAATCTTTTCTCATATAAATTCTTGCATCTCTCCTGAAGAAAACAATGCTCTAATTGAAATTCCAACCTTTCCTGAAATTTGGGAAGTGGTAAGAAAACTAAAATATAACAAAGCGCTTGACCTGATGGTTTCCCAGTTAGCTTCTTCAAACATAATTGGGATGTGGTAAGACAACAACTAGTGGATGTAGTTCAAGATTTTTTCAAAAACAAAAACTTAGACAACAATCTTATCAAAACTTTCTTATTCCTAATCCCTAGAATAAAAAATCCAAAAGTCACCGGCAGACTACAGACCAACAGGTTTGTGCAATACGCCTTATAAAGTTATCGCAAAACTAATGGCTAACAGATTCATAAAATTCTTAGAAAAAATCATATCACCTATGCAATCATCCTTCCTTTCTTCTAGGCATATCTCGGACAACATAGTTGTTGCCCATGAAATTGTGGACTCAATGAAAAAAAAAAGTAAAAAGAAAAGAGGCAACATGCAACATAGGTCTCAAAATCGATATGTCCAAGGCATTCGACATGGTTAAAGGGCATTTTTTAATCCAAACACTAAAAGGTTTTGGTTATTCGGAGGATTGGTGTGCATTAATAAACCAATGCATATCTACCTCATCCATTGTTGTTCTACTAAATGGGAATCCCTGTGATGAATTTAAACCAACTTGAGGCATATGACAAGGGGATCCTTTATCCCCTTATCTATTCATTCTATGTATGAAAGTTTTTTCGCGTCTGATGTGCTACCTAGAAACAAAAAAGAAGGTTCCATGTATTAAGCTAACACCTAAAGCATTACCAATTTCACTTTTTTTTTTGCGGATGATTTGCTTCTGTTCACAAAAGCTGATCTAAATAGTTGTAAAAATCTACGTGAAGCAATACAAATATTTAGTAACGCTTCAGGTCGGGTGATAAATTTCAAAAAATAGGGCCTTTTCTTTAGCAAATAATTTGTAGGCTGATGAAAATCAAAAAAATCAATATAAAAGATACTCACTTAGGAGTTCCACTTTTTATAAACAGGTCAAAGCTGAAAACGTTTGACACTATTATTGAAAAAATGAAAAACATGATTGAAACATGGCTTGGAAAAATACTGTCTCAACCAAGTAAAATTGTGTTGAACAAATCCATTCTTTCAAGCATGCCTATCTTCAGCATGAGCTGTTTTGTCTTGCCTAAAAAAATTACTAAAAGAATAAATTATATTCAAAGGGATTTTTGGTGGGGGAAGCATACCAATTCCAAAGGAATATACATTAAAGCTTTTGACTTCTTATGCAACCCAATAGAACAGGTTGGACTAGGTTTTAAAGAATCAAGCAAAGTAAACCAGGCTATGATCATTAGGTTATCTTGGAGATTAGTTAGTAGACCAGATGACCTATGGGCTAAAATTCTTCAAGGAAAATATTTGAAAAAAACATGAGCACTTCACTCTAAGAAAAAATCTAAGGACTCTTGGATATGGAAGTGTATCCTACAAGGTATTGAACATATTAAGAAATACATCATCTTGGAGGTGGGTGATGGAACCTCTATCAACATATGGGAGGATAGATGGCTTCCCGCTAGAAATGAGACTTTAGCCAACTATGTTACTAGAACAAACACCACTATAACACTTATGTCAGAGTTGATCAACTCGGACACCAAAATGTGGAACTTGGACACATTACGATATATTTTCGATAACTCTATTGTAAAGGAGATTATGAACATCAAACTATATACAACAAAAGAAGGAACACTCAAGTCTGATAAACTAAGATGGACTCTGACAAAAAATTGAGAATTTTATGTCAAGTATATGTACTCAAAACTATTGAATCCTTCAAATAGGGTCTCTAACTTATCAATTTTTTTTTGAGAGGTCTATGGAGCATGGACACTTCTCATAGAATAAAGTTGTTCATCTGGAAGTTCCTTCAAGATGCACTTCCAACTAATCATAAGCTGGGCTCAGTTATGGATGTGAACAACAAATGCGTTTTCTGCAAAACTGTTGTGGAATCTTTCTATCACTTATTTTTTTGTCTGTGATTATGCCTATGATGTCTGGAATTTATCACCTATGCCTATACAGGGAGTAACTTTAAACTCTAATATTTTTGCTAAGAATTTCCTAGACAAATACAATGAATGGAGAACGGGAGATCTTAGCACAGTCTCAATAGCACTGGCTACAACAAAATGTTGGTTCATTTGGAAATAGAGGTTCCTTGGAGTTTTTGAAAACAAAGCTAGGTCACCAGAACAACTAGCCTTGGATATCTCTAGACACTATGCATACTGGAATCCACATAACTTGGCTAGAATAACAACATTTGATTGCAAGAAACAAAAACTAAATATTGTGTGGCATCTACCAAATCACAAATACATATAAATTAAAATGTGATGCTTCTTAGTTATCCGAAATTACTGATCTTATCAAGTTATGGTTTCGTTTTGCGAAATTGGACAGGAACATTTCAAGCAGCAGAAATGGGAAGATGCAGGACAGGATCTGAAGCTACTAAATGGGTCAATATAAACAATGTTCAAAATCTGGTGATACAAGGGGACAACCAAGCTACAATTTGGTACTTACAAGGCAAGGAATCAACAATCAATTGGAAATGCATAGCCATCTTGGAAGAAGTAAAAGTTTTAGCAGCACAAGTATTCTCTTTTTTAGGTTTTCAGTATGTAGATAGAAGAGAAAATAAGGTTGCAGACTTGCTGGCAAAGAAGGGAAGGAAAACTCAAGATATAGTCGCTTGGAGCAGTCAGACACCTAGCTTTTTAATTCCTGCAATTACTTTTTACACGGTCAAAGCTTATGATATATGTAATTTCAGTAATAACAACTCTATATCTCCCACTGTCAATGTTAATCCAAATAATTCATTCATCGGACGAGCTACTCAGCATGAGTTAGTCTCAAATGAGACTGAATCCGCAGATTAACCATGGCTTTTTGCAATATATTTTTACTTTCAAAAAAAAAAGTGATGAATGTAAATATTGTTCAACTTACCAAGGACATGCGCGATCCCATATGTAAATTAGTTCCCCCTTGCTTTCCACGATGCATGAGAGAGTTCACTGATAAAGCACAACACAAGTTAGCAGCATGAAGGGATTTTGACGAGCTGACGGCTAAACTACTATCACGTTCATAACAAAATTGGCAACCATTGTCTTATTTCAACTATGGCTTTACCCTTTCATATACACAAAATTGGTTAAAAAGACCAAAATCAACAATTCCTGGGTGAAAAGGACATTTAGATTTTGTTACTGTTTAAATGGACAAAAATGTAAAAATAGACATGATGTAAATAGTTTCATCCTACCCATTTTCAAATATTATTTCTTATTTTTAATTTACCAGTTTCATCCTTGCTATTTTTTATGTTTTAGTCAGGATGAATCCAGTTTCGTCCTTGCTATTTTTTTGGTGTCCATTTCACCCATACTAATTTTTACTCGTCCATTTGAGCTATGTTTTAAAAATATTTGGACAAATGACCCATTTTCCATTTTATATATTCTGTAATAAAATATATATGTGCATGGGCAACGCGACAATAATAACTCATCGAGGGTTTATGTAAAAAAGCTAGCAGTGGATACCGTCGTGAACGATCATGTATTATGCATGTGAATATGTTTGTTTTGTTCTTTGATTGATTCATAGGATCATAAAAAGTAAAAATATATGATGGCAAAGAGTTGAGCAATGGCGGCCGGAAATTATCAGCCAAATCCATCGGCAAGTGTCTCAGCTTTAGTGTAGTAATAGTGATCTATTACCAACCAAACACGAAAGAAAAAAAAGAAAGATGTTTTTATGTCGACCCAAAAACATGAAGGAGTCAATCTACACTCTAAATAATACTCCATCCGTCCCATTATTAATTGACATATTTATAAGTATAAGAAAATACATGACATCCTCGTATTCAAGTAAATTTCTTAGGCAAAGTAAGCAGGGAAATCTACCCACTAAACTTCTCTTATGCTCTTTTTGATTGGGAGACTGTGTTTGAGTGATTGCTTTGTACATCATCTCACTCATTCTCTTAGAAGCAACATTTCAAAAAGATGATTATTTTTTTTTTGATCGATTGAAAAAGCTGATTTTTATGCCCAAAGTTTAAATTCTACCTATTCAAAGTTTGTATACTGAGCAGATTGACTAGCACCCTTGTTTGAATGAGATATGCTCCAAGAGTTGGCTAGTGACCTTAAGTAATAAATACATTCTCCAATCTAATGGAACACTAATTTTCATTAAAAATCATGTCTACACTACGGGAAAAACATCGATTAACTAACCCGAAAATCAGTTGTGGTACCATATAAGACGACGTTTATCTATAGGTTGCACAAGGGGGGGGTTGTAGAAAGTCTTCAATTCTTTGCAACTCGTCAATAATAGTCGTAAACACGGTTGTCGTTCCATTGTACATCACGCTTTTTTCAGCTGTGAATGTCTTTTAAAATTTCTTCTTAATGCCTAACACAACTCTTATCGGGGTTGTGAAAATAACTCCTACACTACACTTGTTGGGGTTGTAGAAATTTCCTTGACGACTATGGTTAGAGTTGTATGTGACTTCTTTGACAACTTTGGTTTAAGTTACAAGTTATTTTTTTGACAACATTGGTTTGAATTGTATGTCACTTCTTTGACAACTATGGGAAGAGTTGCATGTCATTTCTTTGACAACTCTAATGCTGAGTTGTGGTACATAATCGATTTGAAAAATAAATAAATTTTTTTGAGAATTTAAATTTTTATAATTAAATACAAAATTAAATTTGTAATACTTTAATAACCATGTATTTGAAAACAAAATCAGATTTCCAATTATAATCACTATTGTTTGTTACTACATAAGACAGTTTTACAGAACTTCAACACCAAAAATAAATAGACTAATAACACTTTGTTTTTTGTAAGACCCTTCTAGCTATTCTTTCTCGGCTTCAAAAATCATTGGAATCCTACTGTCGGAGAGATTGTGACTGCAAGCTTTAGCTCCAATGGAAGAATCTCTGAAAACATAAGTGAAAACTGAATTGAGTATACAAAGATAACGACCAAATATGAATAGTAAAGAGTGGCTCCAAAATCATGTTATACTAGATAATAGTACACTTAGAGAACTGATTTGGAACCATGTTATGCTCTAATAGACTTAGAAAACAATGAACAAAATGCCACACCAATAGGTAATGATGCAGGAACCAGATTACACTTCTAAAGAACACTTTAACCTTATGCTATGTATACACAATATGTCATATGACAATCAAATAGTAAACTTAAGCAATAGGTGTACAAACGTTTTTGCGGCAGCGAGGGAATCAACATTGGAGCTTGCACTTTCACAATCAACGCAGGGTACTTCATCTTATTGTTCAGAAATCATCAATCCACCCTAACTCTGGTATCTGTAGCAAAAATCAAGTTTTAAGAAAAAGAGTGAGCACATAGATGAGACCTTGCATTCACAAACATTCAAGGCTTTCATGATAGAATTTTATGCCTTTAGGTATTGTGACGACACAAAATGCAGAACAAAATAGAAGAGTTGAACTTACCATGATACAGGGAGTAATTTACCAACTCTACAAGAAACAAAAATACAGGGAATGGATGTGAAAGACTACACAGCAAAAACTGGACAGAAACGTCGCAAAACCGACGTCCCAGACAGGCTGCATTGGCGAGGCTCCATAGGATTCGTTAGAAGTCCGAATTTAGAGATTGACCCCAATTTAGAAAGTAGGAAGAATCATCTTAAAAATACAGATTTGGAGTTCATTTAGTCTTTGAAACGAGTGTGCTAAGATGGTCACAGAACTGCGAACCTACAGTTTTCAGTTCTGACATGCTGAACGTTGAAGGCCGAAAATCCTAAACGATCAGTCGAAACACTAAGCCCTTTTAACACTTTAAATAGGAGACATAGATGAACATTTCCTATCAAGGAATTACTCTCTAAATCCCTGCTCATTAACGACAGTTTCGCAGACAACATGCTGCACTTCAGGTTGTCAGAAAAACGAAGTTAGCTTTATGGAAAGCAATAATCTCACCAATCAACATCTGAGGTCTGAAAAGTTTCTGCAGAGGCTTGAAAGATTGCTTGGGGTTCCACATTAATCTGTAAACATGCTTCATTACGTGTTCCCATACACCTTGTTGCTGCCATCTCGGTGTAATGTCCTCGCTTACAGTTCTGCAATTCAAATGGATCATGATAAACGTGAGACTTATTTTGTCAAAGAGATAGTCCACTAGAAGTATAGATATGGCGATAGCTACAGAAAGAAAGTATGTCAATTAGAGATGTAAAACAATAAAACATAAACTGGCTTTAACAAGTAAAAGGCCCTCAAGTACTATCTGAAGTTAACATATACACACCAGTCAGTGGTCAAATATATATGTGATGAAGATATGACAACACAGGTAGATGTACTTCCTATGATCCACTTGTTTCTAAATTTTTACAGATGAATCATAACCAAAATGGGTCACTCATATCCAAAAATCAAACAAACCCATGCAGTTTAAGTGCCCCGTTTTGATTTCAAGAACTCTGTGACGTTGTACAAATTATGTAGATACAGTTCTCTGTACTACAACAGTTTCTGGTACTTCTACTAACATGATTATCCTGAAATTATAACCAAGTGTTCCTGACATAACGTAGCATAACATATTAAAATTTCACTCCATTCTAACGGTTAGATGTTACTTAATGATTCCAACAATACCTATGTTCTTGATGTCAGAAAAGCAGACCTGCAGTTTATGTAGTTCCAACATTGAAACCCAAATACAAACAATCATAAATCACAGGACAAGAGTGGATTCACCCCCATTAATATGCATTCAAACTTCTTAAATCAATACTGCAATCAATAAAACTCATCTCAATTTTACACAGAAACATTAAAATAGAAGAAAAAACATAAACAGAAAATCAAAGAAAAGATAAAATAAAACTCATCTGAAATGGGTGTAGTTGTAACTCAGAGAAAAGATAAAATTGTAGTTGCTGCTGCTGCTATTGTGAAATTACCAAGAGTAAATCGAGAGATCCAAGAGATTTGAAGATGGTGACGATCAAGGGTGATCTGAAATTAATGATGGAGATGAATAAAGGGGATCTGAAATTGATGAAATTCGATAAAAAATGAATGGATGGGTCTGGTGGTCTCGATGGTTATACTTCAGATTTAAGTGAGGGAAATTTTCGGAGAGAGGCGCAACTTGAGTTAGGGTTTATTTTCGGAGGGAGGGGAAGATGGGAGACGAGAGAAAAGTGAGATAGGAGAAGGAGAACCCAGTCCGTGAAAGAGAAAGGAAAATGAGGGTGTAAAATCTTTAGTATTTTGTATTATTTTTTTTTGACGGTGGAGATTCGTGGAGAAAGATAGTCATACGGATTAAGCAAATTTATAAACGGTAGAAAGATAGTCATACCTGATTTGAATAAGGACTATCATACGGATCAAGCAAGTGTGCTTTCTCTTTGTGTTAATACGAACTCATGTTTTCGGTTTAATTATCAACCTTGGACATGAAAAAAATCCAAACAAAATATTAATAAATTTAGGACATCGTTCTCGACATTTTGATATAAAAACATCTAAAGAATGTATAAGAATGAATCGGGAAAATGAAAAATGAATTCAATAATTAGTGTGTTTCTCTGTGCTTTCTCTTTAATACGAACTCATGCTTTCTTTGTGTTTGGAACTTCAAATGTGGTATAACAACATACAAACTATGAGCCAAGAAGCTCCGGGAGGGTTCTAACTTCAAACATAGCATGATATATCATCGAAATCGATAAATATGAAGCTCAGTGTTGATTCGAACTTCAAATGTGGTATAACGACATACAAATTATGAACTTAGAAAATTCGGGAGGGTTCTGACTTCAAACTTTGCATGATACATCATCGAAACCGGTAAATATGAAGCACGGTGTTGATTCGAACTTCAAATGTGGTATAACGGAATAAAAACTGTGAACTAAGAAGCTTCGGTAGGGTTCTAACTTCAAACTTAGAAGGATACATCATTGAAATCGATAAATATGAATCCCAATGTTGATTTGAACTTCAAATGTGGCATAACGACATACAAACTATGAACCAAGAAGCTCCGAGAGGGTTCAGCCTTCAAACTTAGCAGGATACATCATCTAAATCGATAAATATGAAGCTCAGTGTTGATTCCACCTTCAAATGTGGTTGGAATATTCCCTGAAACCTTAAACAAACCCTATTCTCGACATATTATATGCATACCCCGGCTCCAAGATCGAAACCTGGACATGAGTGGACTACTAGAAGTCGGAAACTTCGAAGAACGATGAATCCATCCATTTACACGTAAGATTCCTTCGAAATATTCCCTGAAACATTAAACAAACCCTATTCGGCATATTGTATGCAAACTCTAGATCTTTCGAGATCGGAACCTTTCCGTTAGTGGACTACTATAAGTTGGAAACTTTGTAAGAACAATGAATCCATCCATTTACAGATAAGATTCCTTCGGAATATTCCCTGAAACATTAAACAAACCCTATTATGGCATATTGTATGCAAATCCTGGCTCCGAGATCGAAACCTGGCCGTGAGTGGACTACTATAAGTCGGAAACTTCGTAAGAACGATGAATCCATCCATTTACAGATAAGATTCCTTCGGAATATTCCTTGAAACCTTAAGCAAACCATATTCTGGCATATTATATGCAAACCATGGCTCCGAGATCGAAACCTAGCCGTGAATGGACTACTATAAGTCGGAAACTTCAGAAGAACAATGAATTCATCCATTTACATGTAAGATTCCTTTGGAATATTCTCCGAAACATTAAACAAACCCTATTCTGGCATATTATATGCATACCCTGGCTCCAAGATCGAAACCTGGAAGTGAGTGGACTACTATAAGTCGGAAACTTCGTAAGAACGATAAATCCATCCATTTACAGTTAAGATTCCTCCCTGAAACATTAAACCAACCCTATTCTGGCATATTGTATGCAAACCCTGGCTCTGATATTGAAACCTAACCGTGAGTGGACTATTATAAGTCGGAAACTTCGTAGGAACGATGAATCCATCCATTTACAGGTAAGATTCCTTTGGAATATTCCTCGAAACATTAAACAAACCCTATTATGGCATATTGTATGCATACCCTAGCTCCGAGATCGAAACCTGGCAGTGAGTGGACTACTATAAGTTGAAAACTTCATAAGAACGATGAATCACCCATCTACGATAAGATTCCTTTGGAATATACCCGAAACATTAAACAAACCCTATTATGGCATATTGTATGCAAACCCGACTCCGAGATCGAAACCTGGCCGTGAGTGGACTACTATAAGTCGGAAATTTCGTAAGAACGATGAATCCATCCATTTACAAATAAGATTCCTTCGAATATTTCTGAAACATTAAACAAACCCTATTCTGGCATATTGTATGCAAACTCTGGCTCAGAGATCAGAACCTTCCCGTTAGTGGACTACTATAAGTCGGAAACTTCGTAAGAACGATAAATCCATCCATTTACAGGTAAGATTCCTTCGGAATATTCCCCGAAACATTAAACAAACCCTATTCTGGCATATTATATGCATACCTTGGCTCCAAGATCGAAACCTGGCAGTGAGTGGACTACTATAAGTCGGAAACTTCGTAAGAACGATGAATCCATCCATTTACAGGTAAGATTCCTTCGGAATATTCCCTGAAACATTAAACAAACCATATTCTAGCATATTGTATGCAAACCCTGGCTCTGAGATCGAAACCTGGCCGTGAGTGGACTACTATAAGTCGGAAACTTCGTAATAATGATAAATCCATCCATTTATAGGTAAGATTCCTTCGGAATATTCCCTAAAATATTAAACAAACCATATTCTAACATATTGTATCAAACCCTGTCTCCGAGATCGAAACCTGGCCGTAAATGGACTACTATAATTCGGAAAACTTCGTAAGAACAATGAATCCATCCATTTACATGTAAGATTCCTTCGAATATGAATAAAATTTAACAAACCCTAACAGTTTATACCTCTACGACAACTCTAATAAAGGTTGTCAATAGTGATGACAATTTTTTTTAGCATAAGTGAGAAGTTTTTTACAGAAGTGAGAAAAATTTAGCAGAAGTGAGAAAATTTAGCAAAAGTTGATTTTTTTGTTGCAAAAGTGATAAAAATTTAGAAGAAGTTTTTATACCTCTGACGACGACTCTTAAGGGGGTTGTAAAAGGTGTATTTATCCTTTTCTATAAAAGTAAATGTAAAATATAAGAAGACATGTAAATGTGGAATGGTGGTTAGGATCCAAGTCTTAGGCAGAGGAGGTTTATGTTCGATTCACCTTAGCCTCATTTTTTTTCAATGTCAATTTTTCATTTTACAACCCTTGTAAAGATTGTGAATATTGATCAGAAAAAAAAGCACAAAAATGACAATATTGGGAATATGGAAGGATGGTTGATGACTTATGCTAACACACATTAGTCTTGGGTTCGAATCTCTCAATGAACATTTTTCAAAATCATTTTTTTTATCTTCAACAACTCTTATGCATGTTGTTATACAGTTATTCACTACCTTTAAGATATGAGTTGTAAATTCTAAAGGTGGTCACTTCTCTCTGCAACCCTTTTCACACAACAAGTTGTGGTTCTGATTCTCGTCACTACTCTTAGGAACTCATTGGTCCTAAGAGTTGGACATATTTTACTTTGACAACTTTTGTTTGGAAAAGGTTGTAAAACATGCCACCTTTTACAACTTTTAATTTACGAGTTGTAGATTACTAATTTTCCCGTAGTGCTAATTAATGAGGGATTGTGGTATATGGATTTGGTTTAGAAATCATGATGTGTATATGTTAAGTAATTAAATATATTATGGTTGTTAGGTATTGACTCATGTAGGGTATAAGCCTCCATGGTAGGTAAGCCTCCATGGTAGGTAAGCCTCCATAGTTGAAAACATAATTCTCTTCTTCTCTTTGTAATCTACTAGCCCTTAACCCATGCTGTAAATTACGAGCCATGATGTTGGTTCATTTTTAATATATCGTATAATTTATGTCCCGAATACTTATCAACTCCTTATGATTTAATATGTGTTTGTCATAAAAATAGTTGGGATTTTCCTTTTCTTTTTTTTTCCCCTTAAATATTTTACCGCCGGAGATTTGCTCAAACGAAAGAAATTTAATCTTAACTTCCGGACACTTTTTTATTTAGGTTCATTGCTTATAATGAGATAATGCTCTACATGAACATGGAAGTTTAAATATCTTTTGGAAATATGTCATCAGCAACGCTCATCTCGAAAATCAACTAATCAATATCGTCCATAAAAGTCTCCACATGATCCTATTTCGCTCCAAATGATTCATCTATCATGTCATCTTGTCGATCCTCCAAATAGGCAGAGAATAGTATTTTTTGCATCGGACGAATGATACAAACTATCCAATGTGACATGATTTTCCTATAATTTTTCAACACCCATTAGATGACAATGTTTAAAATCTATACCAATTACCTTTTCGAAGGATTGTATATATGCGAACCTCTCGCCATTAAATCTTCAATAAAGTATTGTGCCCAGCAATTCCTCTTAACGAAGGCTTTGGTAACTTCAAAAGTCTTGGACATTTTGTCACTTCCGTATGTTCCTACCTTCACTTGGAATACAATCTGGAGACACATTACCTCATAAATAACCTTGAATACATATTGTACTCCCTAATCCTATTTTAAATTTATAGGTTGTCAATAGATCCTTTACCAAAAATTGACATCTTCTACGTTGAATATTTATAAAAAAAAAATTATGGTATCGTGGATCGTTTTTTTTCTAATATTGTAGTTTTCAAAATTGGTCTCTTCAAGTCCCACGGCTTTCTAAGTTTATATATCCTGTTTGTTTTTAACATTTTAGTTAGCCATATTATATTTGTTACTAACTTTAAGCTTGATGTCATCCTCTGCTGTGAACTTTATATGATTTCAGAATCGAAATAGTTATACCTCTTTCATTCGTATCAAGTAATCCATCATATGTCCCAAAAATTCTTCTACAACAATTCCTTTCTTTTTCCGTTTCCGGACAATCGGTAGCCATTATTATCAAACACAATCTGTCTAATTTTTGTTGATGTTATGTATTTTTGCAGTGTTCATGGTTCTTAAATAAATAGATTGTGGAAAAACTAAAAAAAAAAGAACATAAGTATTTCATCGGGACTAAGTTACTATATCCAAAATACTCCGTACACTGCTTCTGGTGCCTTGTTTCCTCAAATTCCTCATTGCATTCTAGACAGTACATGCAACCCTAATCATTTGCGAAGTGAGCTATTTGCGCAAGTGTGGTCAATGTATCCCTTGCCTGTAATAATAATAACAACAGGTTAATTTTTTTCAAGGCATCCAGTTGTAAATGGTATGAATCTAATGGATTTGAATTATACCTGAATCTTAGATACTACTAATGCTAGAAAATCTCTTTGTTGGAATTTTTAGTTACTACTAATATATACCCAAGTATGGTACAAATTGGTTGGTCATGAATGTTTGGGTATGAGTGGATCTTCCCAATTCAGTGACTTCATAAATGTAATTTTAGTTTTTTTTGGTTTTTGTCCTTATCAATCGTGCTAAAAACAACCAATTACATCTTTCACATTACAATGTTTCATGTTTTGTGAAGATTATTTTTTTACTTTGTCAATAAAACTCACTAAAAAGCAAAAACTATTATTATACACTACTATTACCAACACCCACCACCACCGCCACTATTTCTTCCACCAATAGTAATATTACCGCCTCCATCATTCACAAACACCTGCCACCGCTTATACTAACCCTACTTCCACTACCACCATTAGAATGAATATAGTTTTTAGTAAAATTATTTATTAATAAAATCATGTATTTATGTTAGATTATTAAAGAGACATTTATAATAAAAATTTAATTAATCATTATGAACAATCAATGAGACATTAATTAATAAAACCTTTAAAAATGGTTAAGTTGAACAAACCCCATCGGTAAATTTATCTTTGCCAAGGACAAATCCTGACCACTCTTTACATAAACAAATCGATAATAAATAATTTCATATGTTCTGATCTTGATTCGTGTCATTCGTTTAGTTATTACATAACATGGCAATTGATTGCACCAATTTTTTAAAATAGACATGTGTTTTATATAGTTTATTTTAATATTAGAATGATCAACCACATTCTATACTTTATTAGATCTTAACCCGTGCCGTAATGGCACGGGATGTTTTGTCTCTAATACGATATTGTTCACATTCCTCTTGCTTCATTTTATTCGTGAGTAATTATTTTGATATTCAAATAGGTTTTGGAAACAAAATGGGTTACATGATCTTTTTATTTTTTACTTAAGCATGTTATTCCAATTTATTATCTGACGGAGTAATAATGTTATGCCAACATGAAAATAAAATAAAAAATACAAAGAAATAATTTTTTTTCCATTTATTGTTCCATCATACCATAATTTCAAACTTCAAAAAGAATATTTCATCTAACAAAGACATATACCTAAACTGCCAATCCAACTCCATGATGTTTATGAATACATTTGTTCCGAAATTATTGATAACTAAGGCTCTAAGGAGTGAAGCAAAAACCCATAGGTTGCTATCATATAAGACGATGTTTATCTATAAGACGACGCTTATCCAAAGATGTGGTACCATATAAGACGACGTTTATTTATAGGTTGCACAAGGGGGGGGGGGGGGTTGTAGAAAGTCTTCAGTTCTTTGCAACTCGTCAATAATAGTCGTAAACACGGTTGTCGTTCCATTGTACACCACGCTTTTTTCAGCTGTGAATGTGTTTTAAAATTTCTTCTTAATGCCTAACACAACTCTTATCGGGGTTGTGAAAATAACTCCTACACTACACTTGTTGGGGTTGTAGAAATTTCCTTGACGACTATGGTTAGAGTTGTAAGTGACTTCTTTGACAACTTAGGGTTTAAGTTACAAGTTATTTTTTTGACAACATTGGTTTGAATTGTATGTCACTTCTTTGACAACTATGGGAAGAGTTGCATGTCATTTCTTTGACAACTCTAATGCTGAGTTGTGGTACATAATCGATTTGAAAAAAAAAAAAAAATTTGAAAATTTAAATTTTTCTAATTAAATACAAAATTAAATCTGTAATACTTTAATAACCATGTATTTGAAAACAAAATCAGATTTCCAATTATAATCACTATTGTTTGTTACTACATAAGACAGTTTTACAGAACTTCAACACCAAAAATAAATAGACTAATAACACTTTTTTTTTTGTAAGACCCTTCTAGATATTCTTTCTCGGCTTCAAAAATCATTGGAATCCTACTGTCGGAGAGATTGTGACTGCAAGCTTTAGCTCCAATGGAAGAATCTCTGAAAACATAAGTGAAAACTGAATTGAGTATACAAAGATAACGACCAAATATGAATAGTAAAGAGTGGCTCCAAAATCATGTTATACTAGATAATAGTACACTTAGAGAACTGATTTGGAACCATGTTATGCTCTAATAGACTTAGAAAACAATGAACAAAATGCCACACCAATAGGTAATGATGCAGGAACCAGATTACACTTCTAAAGAACACTTTAACCTTATGCTATGTATATACAATATGTCATATGACAATCAAATAGTAAACTTAAGCAATAGGTGCACAAACGTTTTTGCAGCAAATGAGGGAATCAACATTGAAGCTTGCACTTTCACAATCAACGCAGGTACTTCATCTTATTGTTCAGAAATCATCAATCCACCCTAACTCTGGTATCTGTAGCAAAAATCAAGTTTTATGAAAAAGAGTGAGCACATAGATGAGACCTTGCATTCACAAACATTCAAGGCTTTCATGATAGAATTTTATGCCTTTAGGTATTGTGACGACACAAAATGCAGAACAAAATAGAAGAGTTGAACTTACCATGATACAGGGAGTAATTTCCCAACTCTACAAGAAACAAAAATACAGGGAATGGATGTGAAAGACTACACAGCAAAAACTGGACAGAAACGTCGCAAAACCGACGTCCCAGACAGGCTGCATTGGCGAGGCTCCATAGGATTCGTTAGAAGTCCGAATTTAGAGATTGACCCCAATTTAGAAAGTAGGAAGAATCATCTTTCATAATCATCTTAAAAATACAGATTTGGAGTTCATTTAGTCTTTGAAACGAGTGTGCTAAGATGGTCACAGAACTGCGAACCTACAGTTTTCAGTTCTGACATGCTGAACGTTGAAGGCCGAAAATCCTAAACGATCAGTCTAAACACTAAGCCCTTTTAACACTTTAAATAGGAGACATAGATGAACATTTCCTATCAAGGAAGTACTCTCTAAATCCCTGCTCATTAACGACAGTTTCGCAGACAACATGCTGCACTTCAGGTTGTCAGAAAAACGAAGTTAGCTTTATGGAAAGCAATAATCTCACCAATCAACATCTGAGGTCTGAAAAGTTTCTGCAGAGGCTTGAAAGATTGCTTGGGGTTCCACATTAATCTGTAAACATGCTTCATTACGTGTTCCCATACACCTTGTTGCTGCCATCTCGGTGTAATGTCCTCGCTACAGTTCTGCAATTCAAATGGATCATGATAAACGTGAGACTTATTTTGTCAAAGAGATAGTCCACTAGAAGTATAGATATGGCGATAGCTACAGAAAGAAAGTATGTCAATTAGAGATGTAAAACAATAAAACATAAACTGGCTTTAACAAGTAAAAGGCCCTCAAGTACTATCTGAAGTTAACATATACACACCAGTCAGTGGTCAAATATATATGTGATGAAGATATGACAACACAGGTAGATGTACTTCCTATGATCCACTTGTTTCTAAATTTTTACAGATGAATCATAACCAAAATGGGTCACTCATATCCAAAAATCAAACAAACCCATGCAGTTTAAGTGCCCCGTTTTGATTTCAAGAACTCTGTGACGTTGTACAAATTATGTAGATACAGTTCTCTGTACTACAACAGTTTCTGGTACTTCTACTAACATGATTATAACCAAGTGTTCCTGACATAACGTAGCATAACATATTAAAATTGCACTCCATTCTAACGGTTAGATGTTACTTAATGATTCCAACAATACCTATGTTCTTGATGTCAGAAAAGCAGACCTGCAGTTTATGTAGTTCCAACATTGAAACCCAAATACAAACAATCATAAATCACAGGACAAGAGTGGATTCACCCCGGTAATATGCATTCAAACTTCTTAAATCAATACTGCAATCAATAAAACTCATCTCAATTTTACACAGAAACATTAAAATAGAAGAAAAACATAAACAGAAAATCAAAGAAAAGATAAAATAAAACTCATCTGAAATGGGTGTAGTTGTAACTCAGAGAAAAGATAAAATTGTAGTTGCTGCTGCTGCTATTGTGAAATTACCAAGAGTAAATCGAGAGATCCAAGAGATTTGAAGATGGTGACGATCAAGGGTGATCTGAAATTAATGATGGAGATGAATAAAGGGGATCTGAAATTGATGAAATTCGATAAAAAAATGAATGGATGGGTCTGGTGGTCTCGATGGTTATACTTCAGATTTAAGAGCTTGGGTTGGTGTTAATTGAGTGAAGCAGTGAAGAAATTGGAAATGTTTTCATGTCACAAAGATGAGCAAAAGGGGATCTGAGATTTACAGAAATTGAAGATGGAAGAATATGTTAATAATGAAGAAGGAAGATGGGTTAGGGATCGATTTGAGAGAGCATTAAGCAAGGTATTGATGTTGTTTCAATGAAAGGTGGAATTGCAGAGAAAATGGTGATGAACCTGCTGTTGAATCGAAGATGGTAGTCTCTGTTGAAGTTCTGGTGGAATGGGTATGAAGACGAGAAGGACTAGAAGAAGATGAGTCTGCTACTTTCATTGATTGAAGTTGCTGTCGAGAAAATCCCACAAAATCACACCAAATCTAGCATATTAGGTTTTTGATTTACGGTTTTCTTCAAAGACATTCGAGAGATTTTGAAGAATTCTTTTGGTGTTAAAAAAAAATCGAGAGATTAGATGAGGAAAGCTAGTTAAATGAGGGAAATTTTCGGAGAGAGGCGCAACTTGAGTTAGGGTTTATTTTCGGAGGGAGGGGAAGATGGGAGACGAGAGAAAAGTGAGATAGGAGAAGGAGAACCCAGTCCGTGAAAGAGAAAGGAAAATGAGGGTGTAAAATCTTTAGTATTTTGTATTATTTTTTTTTTGACGGTGGAGATTCGTGGAGAAAGATAGTCATACAGATTAAGAAAATTTATAAACGGTACAGATTTGATTAAGGACTATCATACGGATCAAGCAAGTGTGCTTTCTCTTTGTGTTAATACGAACTCATTTTTTCGGTTTAATTATCAACCTTGGACATGAAAAAAATCCAAAAAAAATATTAATAAATTTAGGACATCGTTCTCGACATTTTGATATAAAAACATCTAAAGAATGTATAAGAATGAATCGGGAAAATGAAAAATGAATTCAATAATTAGTGTGTTTCTCTGTGCTTTCTCTTTAATACGAACTCATGCTTTCTTTGTGTTTGGAACTTCAAATGTGGTATAACAACATACAAACTATGAGCCAAGAAGCTCCGGGAGGGTTCTAACTTCAAACTTAGCATGATATATCATCGAAATCGATAAATATGAAGCTCAGTGTTGATTCGAACTTCAAATGTGGTATAACGACATACAAATTATGAACTTAGAAAATTCGGGAGGGTTCTGACTTCAAACTTTGCATGATACATCATCGAAATCGGTAAATATGAAGCACAGTGTTGATTCAAACTTCAAAAATGGTATAACAGCATACAAACTGTGAACCAAGAAGCTTCAGGAGGGATCTAACTTCAAACTTAGAAAGATATATCATTGAAATCGATAAATATGAAGCCCAATGTTGATTTGAACTTCAAATGTGGCATAACGACAAACAAACTATGAACCAAGAAGCTCCGAGAGGGTTCAAATTCAAACTTAGCAGATACATCATCTAAATCGATAAATATGAAGCTCTACTAGTTGATTCCACCTTCAAATGTGGTTGGAATATTCCCGAAACCTTAAACAAACCCTATTCTCGACATATTATATGCATACCCCGGCTCCAAGATCGAAACCTGCCATGAGTGGACTACTAGAAGTCGGAAACTTCGTAAGAACGATGAATCCATCCATTTACAGGTAAGATTCCTTCGAAATATTCCCGCGAAACATTAAACAAACCCTATTCCCGCATATTGTATGCAAACTCGCTTCGAGATCTAACCTTTCCGTTAGTGGACTACTATAAGTTGGAAACTTTGTAAGAACAATGAATCCATCCATTTACGATAAGATTCCTTCGAATATTCCCCTAAATCTTAAACAAACCATATTATGGCGTATTATATGCACACCCTAGCTCCGAGATCGAAACTTGGCCGTGAGTGGACTACTATAAGTTGAAAACTTGGTAAGAACGATGAATCATCCATTTACGGTGTAAGGTTCCTTTGGAATATTCCCTAAAACATTAAACAAACCCTATTATGGCATATTGTATGCAAACCCTGCTCCGAGATCGAAACCGGCCGTGAGTGGACTACTATAAGCCTGGAAACTTCGTAAGAACGATGAATCCATCCATTTACGAGATAAGATTCCTTCTAATATTCCTTGAAACCTTAAGCAAACCATATTCGGCATATTATATGCAAACCCCGGCTCCGAGATCGAAACCTAGCCGTGAATGGACTATAAGTCTAAACTTCGAAGAACAATGAATTCATCCATTTACATGTAAGATTCCTTTGGAATATTCTCCGAAACATTAAACAAACCCTATTTTGGCATATTATATGCATACCCTGGCTCCAAGATCGAAACCTGGAAGTGAGTGGACTACTATAAGTCGGAAACTTCGTAAGAACGATAAATCCATCCATTTACAGTTAAGATTCCTCCCGAACATTAAACCAACCCTATTCCGCATATTGTATGCAAACCCCGGCTCGATATTGAAACCTAACCGTGAGTGGACTATTATAAGTCGGAAACTTCGTAGGAACGATGAATCCATCCATTTACAGGTAAGATTCCTTTGGAATATTCCTCGAAACATTAAACAAACCCTATTATGGCATATTGTATGCATACCATAGCTCCGAGATCGAAACCTGGCAGTGAGTGGACTACTATAAGTTGAAAACTTCGTAAGAACGATGAATCAGTCCATCTACAGATAAGATTCCTTTGGAATATACCCCGAAACATTAAACAAACCCTATTATGGCATATTGTATGCAAAACCTGACTCCGAGATCGAAACCTGGCCGTGAGTGGACTACTATAAGTCGGAAATTTCGTAAAGAACGATGAATCCATCCATTTACAGTAAGATTCCTTCGGAATATTTCTGAAACATTAAACAAACCCTATTCTGGCATATTGTATGCAAACTCTGGCTCAGAGATCAGAACCTTCCCGTTAGTGGACTACTATAAGTCGGAAACTTCGTAAGAACGATAAATCCATCCATTTACAGGTAAGATTCCTTCGGAATATTCCTGAAACATTAAACAAACCCTATTCTGGCATATTATATGCATACCTTGGCTCCAAGATCGAAACCTGGCAGTGAGTGGACTACTATAAGTCGGAAACTTCGTAAGAACGATGAATCCATCCATTTACAGGTAAGATTCCTTCGGAATATTCCCTGAAACATTAAACAAACCATATTCTGGCATATTGTATGCAAACCCTGGCTCAGTGATCGAAACCTGGCCGTGAGTGGACTACTATAAGTCGGAAACTTCGTAATAATGATAAATCCATCCATTTATAGGTAAGATTCCTTCGGAATATTCCCTAAAATATTAAACAAACCATATTCTAACATATTGTATCAAACCCTGTCTCCGAGATCGAAACCTGGCCGTAAGTGGACTACTATAATTCGGAAACTTCGTAAGAACAATGAATCCATCCATTTACAGGTAAGATTCCTTCGGAATATGAATAAAATTTAGCAGAACAGTTTATACCTGTACGACAACTCTAATAAAGGTTGTCAATAGTGATGACAATTTTTTTTAGCATAAGTGAGAAGTTTTTTACAGAAGTGAGAAAAATTTAGCAGAAGTGAGAAAAATTTAGCAAAAGTTGATTTTTTTGTTGCAAAAGTGATAAAAATTTAGAAGAAGTTTTTATACCTCTATGACGACTCTTAAGGGGGTTGTAAAAGGTGTATTTATCCTTTTCTATAAAAGTAAATGTAAAATATAAGAAGACATGTAAATGTGGAATGGTGGTTAGGATCCAAGTCTTAGGCAGAGGAGGTTTATGTTCGATTCACCTTAGCCTCATTTTTTTTCAATGTCAATTTTTCATTTTACAACCCTTGTAAAGATTGTGAATTTTGATCAGAAAAAAAAGCACAAAAATGACAATATTGGGAATCTGGAAGGATGGTTGATGACTTATGCTAACACACATTAGTCTTGGGTTCGAATCTCTCAATGAACATTTTTCAAAACAACCCTTTTCACACAACAAGTTGTGGTTCTGATTCTCGTCACTACTCTTAGGAACTCATTGGTCCTAAGAGTTGGACATATTTTACTTTGACAACTTTTGTTTGGAAAAGGTTGTAAAACATGCCACCTTTTACAACTTTTAATTTACGAGTTGTAGATTACTAATTTTCCCGTAGTGCTAATTAATGAGGGATTGTGGTATATGGATTTGGTTTAGAAATCATGATGTGTATATGTTAAGTAATTAAATATATTATGGTTGTTAGGTATTGACTCATGTAGGGTATAAGCCTCCATGGTAGGTAAGCCTCCATTGTGGAAGCCTCCATGGTAGGTAAGCCTCCATAGTTGAAAACATAATTCTCTTCTTCTCTTTGTAATCTACTAGCCCTTAACCCATGCTGTAACAGCACGAGCCATGATGTTGGTTCATTTTTAATATATCGTATAATTTATGTCCCGAATACTTATCAACTCCTTATGATTTAATATGTGTTTGTCATAAAAATAGTTGGGATTTTCCTTTTCTTTTTTTTTCCCCTTAAATATTTTACCGCCGGAGATTTGCTCAAACGAAAGAAATTTAATCTTAACTTCCAGACACTTTTTTATTTAGGTTCATTGCTTATAATGAGATAATGCTCTACATGAACATGGAAGTTTAAATATCTTTTGGAAATATGTCGTCAAGCAACGCTCATCTCGAGTGAAATCAACTAATCAATATCGTCCATAAAAGTCTCCACATGATCCTATTTCGCTCCAGCTGATTCATCTATCATGTCATCTTGTCGATCCTCCAAATAGGCAGAGAATAGTATTTTTTTGCATCGGACGAATGATACAAACTATCCAATGTGACATGATTTTCCTATAATTTTTCAACACCCATTAGATGACAATGTTTAAAATCTATACCAATTACCTTTTCGAAGGGATTGTATATATGCGAACCTCTGCCATTAAATCTTCAATAAAGTATTGTGCCCAGCAATTCCTCTTAACGAAGGCTTTGGTAACTTCAAAAGTCTTGGACATTTTGTCACTTCCGTATGTTCCTACCTTCACTTGGAATACAATCTGGAGACACATTACCTCATAAAGAACCTTGAATACATATTGTACTCCATAATCCTATTTTAAATTTATAGGTTGTCAATAGATCCTTTACCAAAAGTTGACATCTTCTACGTTGAATATTTATAAAAAAAAATTATGGTATCGTGGATCGTTTTTTTCTAATATTGTAGTTTTCAAAATTGGTCTCTTCAAGTTCCACGGCTTTCTAAGTTTATATATCCTGTTTGTTTTTAACATTTTAGTTAGCCATATTATATTTGTTACTAACTTTAAGCTTGATGTCATCCTCTGCTGTGAACTTTATATGATTTCAGAATCGAAATAGTTATACCTCTTTCATTCGTATCAAGTAATCCATCATATGTCCCAAAAATTCTTCTACAACAATTCCTTTCTTTTGCCGTTTCCGGACAATCGGTAGCCATTATTATCAAACACAATCTGTCTAATTTTTGTTGATGTTATGTATATTTGCAGTGTTCATGGTTCTTAAATAAATAGATTGTGGAAAAACTAAAAAAAAAAAAAGAACATAAGTATTTCATCGGGACTAAGTTACTATATCCAAAATACTCCGTACACTGCTTCTGGTGCCTTGTTTCCTCAAATTCCTCATTGCATTCTAGACAGTACATGCAACACTAATCATTTGCGAAGTGAGCTATTTGCGCAAGTGTGGTCAATGTATCCCTTGCCTGTAATAATAATAACAACACGTCAATATTTTTCAAGGCATCCAGTTGTAAATGGTATGAATCTAATGGATTTGAATTATACCTGAATCTTAGATACTACTAATGCTAGAAAATCTCTTTGTTGGAATTTTTAGTTACTACTAATATATACCCAAGTATGGTACAAATTGGTTGGTCATGAATGTTTGGGTATGAGTGGATCTTCCCAATTCAGTGACTTCATAAATGTAATTTTAGTTTTTTTTGGTTTTTGTCCTTATCAATCGTGCTAAAAAACAACCAATTACATCTTTCACATTACAATGTTTCATGTTTTGTTAAGATTATTTTTTTACTTTGTCAATAAAACTCACTAAAAAGCAAAAACTATTATTATACACTACTATTACCAACACCCACCACCACCGCCACTATTTCTTCCACCAATAGTAATATTACCGCCTCCATCATTCACAAACACCTGCCACCGCTTATACTAACCCTACTTCCACTACCACCATTAGAATGAATATAGTTTTTAGTAAAATTATTTATTAATAAAATCATGTATTTATGTTAGATTATTAAAGAGACATTTATAATAAAAATTTAATTAATCATTATGAACAATCAATGAGACATTAATTAATAAAACCTTTAAAAATGGTTAAGTTGAACAAACCCCATCGGTAAATTTATCTTTGCCAAGGACAAATCCTGACCATTCTTTACATAAAAAAATCGATAATAAATAATTTCATATGTTCTGATCTTGATTCGTGTCATTCGTTTAGTTATTACATAACATGGCAATTGATTGCACCAATTTTTTAAAATAGACATGTGTTTTATATAGTTTATTTTAATATTAGAATGATCAACCACATTTTATACTTTATTAGATCTTAACCCGTGCCGTAATGGCACGGGATGTTTTGTCTCTAATACGATATTGTTCACATTCCTCTTGCTTCATTTTATTCGTGAGTAATTATTTTGATATTCAAATAGGTTTTGGGAAACAAAATGGGTTACATGATCATTTTATTTTTTACTTAAGCATGTTATTCCAATTTATTATCTGGACGGAGTAATAATGTCATGCCAACATGAAAATAAAATAAAAAATACAGTAAATAATTTTTTTCCCATTTATTGTTCCATCATACCATAATTTCAAACTTCAAAAAGAATATTTCATCTAACAGTACATATACCTAAACTGCCAATCCAACTCCATGATGTTTATGAATACATTTGTTCCGAAATTATTGATAACTAAGGCTCTAAGGAGTGAAGCAAAAACCCATAGGTTGCTATCATATAAGACGACGCTTATCCAATGATGTGGTACCATATAAGACGACGTTTATCTATAGGTTGCACAAGGGGGGGGTTGTAGAAAGTCTTCAATTCTTTGCAACTCGTCAATAATAGTCGTAAACACGGTTGTCGTTCCATTGTACACCACGCTTTTTTCAGCTGTGAATGTCTTTTAAAATTTCTTCTTAATGCCTAACACAACTCTTATCGGGGTTGTGAAAATAACTCCTACACTACACTTGTTGGGGTTGTAGAAATTTCCTTGACGACTATGGTTAGAGTTGTATGTGACTTCTTTGACAACTTTGGTTTAAGTTACAAGTTATTTTTTTGACAACATTGGTTTGAATTGTATGTCACTTCTTTGACAACTATGGGAAGAGTTGCATGTCATTTCTTTGACAACTCTAATGCTGAGTTGTGGTACATAATCGATTTGAAAAAAAAAAAAATTGAGAATTTCAATTTTTCTAATTAAATACAAAATTAAATCTGTAATACTTTAATAACCATGTATTTGAAAACAAAATCAGATTTCCAATTATAATCACTATTGTTTGTTACTACATAAGACAACTTTTCTCAGAACTTCAACACCAAAAATAAATAGACTAATAACACTTTGTTTTTTGTAAGACCCTTCTAGCTATTCTTTCTCGGCTTCAAAAATCATTGGAATCCTACTGTCGGAGAGATTGTGACTGCAAGCTTTAGCTCCAATGGAAGAATCTCTGAAAACATAAGTGAAAACTTAATTGAGTATACAAAGATAACGACCAAATATGAATAGTAAAGAGTGGCTCCAAAATCATGTTATACTAGATAATAGTACACTTAGAGAACTGATTTGGAACCATGTTATGCTCTAATAGACTTAGAAAACAATGAACAAAATGCCACACCAATAGGTAATGATGCAGGAACCAGATTACACTTCTAAAGAACACTTTAACCTTATGCTATGTATATACAATATGTCATATGACAATCAAATAGTAAACTTAAGCAATAGGTGCACAAACGTTTTTAAATGAGGAATCAACATTGAAGCTTGCACTTTCACAATCAACGCAGGGTACTTCATCTTATTGTTCAGAAATCATCAATCCACCCTAACTCTGGTATCTGTAGCAAAAATCAAGTTTTATGAAAAAGAGTGAGCACATAGATGAGACCTTGCATTCACAAACATTCAAGGCTTTCATGATAGAATTTTATGCCTTTAGGTATTGTGACGACACAAAATGCGAACAAAATAGAAGAGTTGAACTTACAATGATACAGGGAGTAATTTCCCAACTCTACAAGAAACAAAAATATAGGGAATGGATGTGAAAGACTACACAAAAAACTGGACAGAAACGTCGCAAAACCGACGTCCCAGACAGAGCCGCATTGGCGAGGCTCCATAGGATTCGTTAGAAGTCCGAATTTAGAGATTGACCCCAATTTAGAAAGTAGGAAGAATCATCTTTCATAATCATCTTAAAAATACAGATTTGGAGTTCATTTAGTCTTTGAAACGAGTGTGCTAAGATGGTCACAGAACTGCGAACCTACAGTTTTCAGTTCTGACATGCTGAACGTTGAAGGCCGAAAATCCTAAACGATCAGTCGAAACACTAAGCCCTTTTAACACTTTAAATAGGAGACATAGATGAACATTTCCTATCAAGGAAGTACTCTCTAAATCCCTGCTCATTAACGACAGTTTCGCAGACAACATGCTGCACTTCAGGTTGTCAGAAAAACGAAGTTAGCTTTATGGAAAGCAATAATCTCACCAATCAACATCTGAGGTCTGAAAAGTTTCTGCAGAGGCTTGAAAGATTGCTTGGGGTTCCACATTAATCTGTAAACATGCTTCATTACGTGTTCCCATACACCTTGTTGCTGCCATCTCGGTGTAATGTCCTCGCTTACAGTTCTGCAATTCAAATGGATCATGATAAACGTGAGACTTATTTTGTCAAAGAGATAGTCCACTAGAAGTATAGATATGGCGATAGCTACAAAAGAAAGTATGTCAATTAGAGATGTAAAACAATAAAACATAAACTGGCTTTAACAAGTAAAAGGCCCTCAAGTACTATCTCAAGTTAACATATACACACCACAGTCGGTGGTCAAATATATATGTGATGAAGATATGACAACACAGTAGATGTACTTCCTATGATCCACTTGTTTCTAAATTTTTACAGATGAATCATAACCAAAATGGGTCACTCATATCCAAAAATCAAACAAACCCATGCAGTTTAAGTGCCCCGTTTTGATTTCAAGAACTCTGTGACGTTGTACAAATTATGTAGATACAGTTCTCTGTACTACAACAGTTTCTGGTACTTCTACTAACCTGATTATCCTGAAATTATAACCAAGTGTTCCTGACATAACGTAGCATAACATATTAAAATTGCACTCCATTCTAACGGTTAGAAGTTTCTTAATGATTCCAACAATACCTATGTTCTTGATGTCAGAAAAGCAGACCTGCAGTTTATGTAGTTCCAACATTGAAACCCAAATACAAACAATCATAAATAACAGGACAAGAGTGGATTCACCCCGGTAATATGCATTCAAACTTCTTAAATCAATACTGCAATCAATAAAACTCATCTCAATTTTACACAGAAACATTAAAATAGAAGAAAAAACATAAACAGAAAATCAAAGAAAAGATAAAATAAAACTCATCTGAAATGGGTGTAGTTGTAACTCAGAGAAAAGATAAAATTGTGTTGCTGCTGTGCTATTGTGAAATTACCAAGAGTAAATCGAGAGATCCAAGAGATTTGAAGATGGTGACGATCAAGGGTGATCTGAAATTAATGATGGAGATGAATAAAGGGGATCTGAAATTGATGAAATTCGATAAAAAAAATGAATGGATGGGTCTGGTGGTCTCGATGGTTATACTTCAGATTTAAGAGCTTGGGTTGGTGTTAATTGAGTGAAGCAGTGAAGAAATTGGAAATGTTTTCATGTCACAAAGATGAGCAAAAGGGGATCTGAGATTTACAGAAATTGAAGATGGAAGAATATGTTAATAATGAAGAAGGAAGATGGGTTAGGGATCGATTTGAGAGAGCATTAAGCAAGGTATTGATGTTGTTTCAATGAAAGGTGGAATTGCAGAGAAAATGGTGATGAACCTGCTGTTGAATCGAAGATGGTAGTCTCTGTTGAAGTTCTGGTGGAATGGGTATGAAGACGAGAAGGACTAGAAGAAGATGAGTCTGCTACTTTCATTGATTGAAGTTGTTGTCGAGAAAATCCCACAAAATCACACCAAATCTAGCATATTAGGTTTTTGATTTATGGTTTTCTTCAAAGACATTCGAGAGATTTTGAAGAATTCTTTTGGTGTTAAAAAAATCGAGAGATTAGATGAGGAAAGCTAGTTAAGTGAGGGAAATTTTCTGGAGAGAGGCGCAACTTGAGTTAGGGTTTATTTTCGGAGGGACGGGAAGATGGGAGACGAGAGAAAAGTGAGATAGGAGAAGGAGAACCCAAATCCGTGAAAGATAAAGGAAAATGAGGGTGTAAAATCTTTAGTATTTTGTATTATTTTTTTTTGACGGTGGAGATTAAAAGTGGAGAAAGATAGTCATACGGATTAAGCAAATTTATAAACGGTACAGATTTGATTAAGGACTATCATACGGATCAAGCAAGTGTGCTTTCTCTTTGTGTTAATACGAACTCATGTTTTCGGTTTAATTATCAACCTTGGACATGAAAAAAATCCAAAAAAAATATTAATAAATTTAGGACATCGTTCTCGACATTTTGATATAAAAACATCTAAAGAATGAATCGGGAAAATGAAAAATGAATTCAATAATTAGTGTGTTTCTCTGTGCTTTCTCTTTAATACGAACTCATGCTTTCTTTGTGTTTGGAACTTCAAATGGGGTATAACAACATACAAACTATGAGCCAAGAAGCTCCGGGAGGGTTCTAACTTCAAACTTAGCATGATATATCATCGAAATCAATAAATATGAAGATCAGTGTTGATTCGAACTTCAAATGTGGTATAACGACATACAAATTATGAACTTAGAAAATTCGGGAGGGTTCTGACTTCAAACTTTGCATGATACATCATCGAAACCGGTAAATATGAAGCACGGTGTTGATTCGAACTTCAAATGTGGTATAACGGAATAAAAACTGTGAACTAAGAAGCTTCGGTAGGGGGGTTCAGCCTTCAAACTTAGCAGGATACATCATCTAAATCGATAAATATGAAGCTCAGTGTTGATTCCACCTTCAAATGTGGTTGGAATATTCCCTGAAACCTTAAACAAACCCTATTCTGACATATTATATGCATACCCTGGCTCCAAGATCGAAACCTGGCCATGAGTGGACTACTAGAAGTCGGAAACTTCGTAAGAACGATGAATCCATCCATTTACAGGTAAGATTCCTTCGAAATATTCCTGAAACATTAAACAAACCTTATTCTGGCATATTGTATGCAAACTCTGGCTTCGAGATCGGAACCTTTCCGTTAGTGGACTACTATAAGTTGGAAACTTTGTAAGAACAATGAATCCATCCATTTACAGATAAGATTCCTTCGGAATATTCCCTGAAACCTTAAACAAACCATATTATGGCGTATTATATGCACACCCTAGCTCCGAGATCGAAACTTGGCCGTGAGTGGACTACTATAAGTTGAAAACTTGGTAAGAACGATGAATCAGTCCATTTACAGGTAAGGTTCCTTTGGAATATTCCCTAAAACATTAAACAAACCCTATTATGGCATATTGTATGCAAACCCTGGCTCCGAGATCGAAACCTGGCCGTGAGTGGACTACTATAAGTCGGAAACTTCGTAAGAACGATGAATCCATCCATTTACAGATAAGATTCCTTCGGAATATTCCTTGAAACCTTAAGCAAACCATATTCTGGCATATTATATGCAAACCCTGGCTCCGAGATCGAAACCTAGCCGTGAATGGACTACTATAAGTCGGAAACTTCAGAAGAACAATGAATTCATCCATTTACATGTAAGATTCCTTTGGAATATTCTCCGAAACATTAAACAAACCCTATTCTGGCATATTATATGCATACCCTGGCTCCAAGATCGAAACCTGGAAGTGAGTGGACTACTATAAATCGGAAACTTCGTAAGAACGATAAATCCATCCATTTACAGTTAAGATTCCTCCCTGAAACATTAAACCAACCCTATTCTGGCATATTGTATGCAAACCCTGGCTCTGATATTGAAACCTAACCGTGAGTGGACTATTATAAGTCGGAAACTTCGTAGGAATGATGAATCCATCCATTTACAGGTAAGATTCCTTTGGAATATTCCTCGAAACATTAAACAAACCCTATTATGGCATATTGTATGCATACCCTAGCTCCGAGATCGAAACCTGGCAGTGAGTGGACTACTATAAGTTGAAAATTTCGTAAGAACGATGAATCAGTCCATCTACAGATAAGATTCCTTTGGAATATACCCCGAAACATTAAACAAACCCTATTATGGCATATTGTATGCAAAACCTGACTCCGAGATCGAAACCTGGCCGTGAGTGGACTACTATAAGTCGGAAATTTCGTAAGAACGATGAATCCATCCATTTACAGGTAAGATTCCTTCGGAATATTTCTGAAACATTAAACAAACCCTATTCTGGCATATTGTATGCAAACTCTGGCTCAGAGATCAGAACCTTCCCGTTAGTGGACTACTATAAGCCGGAAACTTCGTAAGAACGATAAATCCATCCATTTACAGGTAAGATTCCTTCGGAATATTCCTGAAACATTAAACAAACCCTATTCTGGCATATTATATGCATACCTTGGCTCCAAGATCGAAACCTGGCAGTGAGTGGACTACTATAAGTCGGAAACTTCGTAAGAACGATGAATCCATCCATTTACAGGTAAGATTCCTTCGGAATATTCCCCGAAACATTAAACAAACCATATTCTGGCATATTGTATGCAAACCCTGGCTCAGAGATCGAAACCTGGCCGTGAGTGGACTACTATAAGTCGGAGACTTCGTAATAATGATAAATCCATCCATTTATAGGTAAGATTCCTTCGGAATATTCCCTAAAATATTAAACAAACCATATTCTAACATATTGTATCAAACCCTGTCTCCGAGATCGAAACCTGGCCGTAAGTGGACTACTATAATTCGGAAACTTCGTAAGAACAATGAATCCATCCATTTACAGGTAAGATTCCTTCGGAATATGAATAAAATTTAGCAGAACAGTTTATACCTCTACGACAACTCTAATAAAGGTTGTCAATAGTGATGACAATTTTTTTTTAGCATAAGTGAGAAGTTTTTTACAGAAGTGAATAAAATTTAGCAGAAGTGAGAAAAATTTAGCAAAAGTTGATTTTTTTTTTTCAAAAGTGATAAAAATTTAGAAGAAGTTTTTATACCTCTATGACGACTCTTAAGGGGGTTATAAAAGGTGTATTTATCCTTTTCTATAAAAGTAAATGTAAAATATAAGAAGACATGTAAATGTGGAATGGTGGTTAGGATCCAAGTCTTAGGCAGAGGAGGTTTATGTTCGATTCACCTTAGCCTCATTTTTTTTCAATGTCAATTTTTCATTTTACAACCCTTGTAAAGATTGTGAATATTGATCAGAAAAAAAAGCACAAAAATGACAATATTGGGAATCTGGAAGGATGGTTGATGACTTATGCTAACACACATTAGTCTTGGGTTCGAATCTCTCAATGAACATTTTTCAAAATCATTTTTTTTTTATCTTCAACAACTCTTATGCATGTTGTTATACAGTTATTCACTACCTTTAAGATATGAGTTGTAAATTCTAAAGGTGGTCACTTCTCTCTGCAACCCTTTTCACACAACATGTTGTGGTTCTGATTCTCGTCACTACTCTTAGGAACTCATTGGTCCTAAGAGTTGGACATATTTTACTTTGACAACTTTTGTTTGGAAAAGTTTGTAAAACATGCCACCTTTTACAACTTTTAATTTACGAGTTGTAGATTACTAATTTTCCCGTAGTGCTAATTAATGAGGGATTGTGGTATATGGATTTGGTTTAGAAATCATGATGTGTATATGTTAAGTAATTAAATATATTATGGTTGTTAGGTATTGACTCATGTAGGGTATAAGCCTCCATGGTAGGTAAGCCTCCATTGTGGAAGCCTCCATGGTAGGTAAGCCTCCATAGTTGAAAACATAATTCTCTTCTTCTCTTTGTAATCTACTAGCCCTTAACCCATGCTGTAACGGCACGAGAAATGATGTTGGTTCATTTTTAATATATCGTATAATTTATGTCCCGAATACTTATCAACTCCTTATGATTTAATATGTGTTTGTCATAAAAATAGTTGGGATTTTCCTTTTCTTTTTTTTTCCCCTTAAATATTTTACCGCCGGAGATTTTCTCAAACGAAAGAAATTTAATCTTAACTTCCAGACACTTTTTTATTTAGGTTCATTGCTTATAATTAGATAATGCTCTACATGAACATGGAAGTTTAAATATTTTTTGGAAATATGTCGTCAGCAACGCTCATCTCAGTGAAATCAACTAATCAATATCGTCCATAAAAGTCTCCACATGATCCTATTTCGCTCCAGCTGATTCATCTATCATGTCATCTTGTCGATCCTCCAAATAGGCAGAGAATAGTATTTTTTTGCATCGGACGAATGATACAAACTATCCAATGTGACATGATTTTCTTATAATTTTTCAACACCCATTAGATGACAATGTTTAAAATCTATACCAATTACCTTTTCGAAGGGATTGTATATATGCGAACCTCTGCCATTAAATCTTCAATAAAGTATTGTGCCCAGCAATTCCTCTTAACGAAGGCTTTGGTAACTTCAAAAGTCTTGGACATTTTGTCACTTCCGTATGTTCCTACCTTCACTTGGAATACAATCTGGAGACACATTACCTCATAAAGAACCTTGAATACATATTGTACTCCCTAATCCTATTTTAAATTTATAGGTTGTCAATAGATCCTTTACCAAAAGTTGACATCTTCTACGTTGAATATTTATAAAAAAAAATTATGGTATCGTGGATCGTTTTTTTCTAATATTGTAGTTTTCAAAATTGGTCTCTTCAAGTCCCACGGCTTTCTAAGTTTATATATCCTGTTTGTTTTTAACATTTTAGTTAGCCATATTATATTTGTTACTAACTTTAAGCTTGATGTCATCCTCTGCCGAACTTTATATGATTTCGAATCAAAATAGTTATACCTCTTTCATTCGTATCAAGTAATCCATCATATGTCCCAAAAATTCTTCTACAACAATTCCTTTCTTTTGCCGTTTCCGGACAATCGGTAGCCATTATTATCAAACACAATCATCTAATTTTTGTTGATGTTATGTATTTTTGCAGTTGTTCATGTTTCTTAAATAAATAGATTGTGGAAAAACTAAAAAAAAAAAAGAACATAAGTATTTCATCGGGACTAAGTTACTATATCCAAAATACTCCGTACACTGCTTCTGGTGCCTTGTTTCCTCAAATTCCTCATTGCATTCTAGACAGTACATGCAACCCTAATCATTTGCGAAGTGAGCTATTTGCGCAAGTGTGGTCAATTTATCCCTTGCCTGTAATAATAATAACAACACGTCAATTTTTTTCAAGGCATCCAGTTGTAAATGGTATGAATCTAATGGATTTGAATTATACCTGAATCTTAGATACTACTAATGCTAGAAAATCTCTTTGTTGGAATTTTTAGTTACTACTAATATATACCCAAGTATGGTACAAATTGGTTGGTCATGAATGTTTGGGTATGAGTGGATCTTCCCAATTCAGTGACTTCATAAATGTAATTTTAGTTTTTTTTGGTTTTTGTCCTTATCAATCGTGCTAAAAACAACCAATTACATCTTTCACATTACAATGTTTCATGTTTTGTGAAGATTATTTTTTTACTTTGTCAATAAAACTCACTAAAAAGCAAAAACTATTATTATACACTACTATTACCAACACCCACCACCACCGCCACTATTTCTTCCACCAATAGTAATATTACCGCCTCCATCATTCACAAACACCTGCCACCGCTTATACTAACCCTACTTCCACTACCACCATTAGAATGAATATAGTTTTTAGTAAAATTATTTATTAATAAAATCATGTATTTATGTTAGATTATTAAAGAGACATTTATAATAAAAATTTAATTAATCATTATGAACAATCAATGAGACATTAATTAATAAAACCTTTAAAAATGGTTAAGTTGAACAAACCCCATCGGTAAATTTATCTTTGCCAAGGACAAATCCTGACCATTCTTTACATAAACAAATCGATAATAAATAATTTCATATGTTCTGATCTTGATTCGTGTCATTCGTTTAGTTATTACATAACATGGCAATTGATTGCACCAATTTTTTAAAATAGACATGTGTTTTATATAGTTTATTTTAATATTAGAATGATCAACCACATTTTATACTTTATTAGATCTTAACCGATGCGTGCTCTATGTAATGGCACGGATGTTTTGTCTCTAATACGATATTGTTCACATTCCTCTTGCTTCATTTTATTCGTGAGTAATTATTTTGATATTCAAATAGGTTTTGGGAAACAAAATGGGTTACATGATCATTTTATTTTTTACTTAAGCATGTTATTCCAATTTATTATCTGGATGGAGTAATAATGTTATGCCAACATGAAAATAAAATAAAAAATACAGTAAATAATTTTTTTCCCATTTATTGTTCCATCATACCATAATTTCAAACTTCAAAAAGAATATTTCATCTAACAAAGACATATACCTAAACTGCCAATCCAACTCCATGATGTTTATGAATACATTTGTTCCGAAATTATTGATAACTAAGGCTCTAAGGAGTGAAGCAAAAACCCATAGGTTGCTATCATATAAGACGACGTTTATCTATAAGACGACGCTTATCCAATGATGTGGTACCATATAAGACGACGTTTATCTATAGGTTGCACAAGGGGGGGTTGTTGAAAGTCTTCAATTCTTTGCAACTCGTCAATAATAGTCGTAAACACGGTTGTCGTTCCATTGTACACCACGCTTTTTTCAGCTGTGAATGTCTTTTAAAATTTCTTCTTAATGCCTAACACAACTCTTATCGGGGTTGTGAAAATAACTCCTACACTACACTTGTTGGGGTTGTAGAAATTTCCTTGACGACTATGGTTAGAGTTGTATGTGACTTCTTTGACAACTTTGGTTTAAGTTACAAGTTATTTTTTTGACAACATTGGTTTTAATTGTATGTCACTTCTTTGACAACTATGGGAAGAGTTGCATGTCATTTCTTTGACAACTCTAATGCTGAGTTGTGGTACATAATCGATTTGAAAAAAAAAAAAAAAAAATTTAAATTTTAAATTTTTCTAATTAAATACAAAATTAAATCTGTAATACTTTAATAACCATGTATTTGAAAACAAAATCAGATTTCCAATTATAATCACTATTGTTTGTTACTACATAAGACAGCTTTTTGCACAGTAACTTCAACACCAAAAATAAATAGACTAATAACACTTTGTTTTTTGTAAGACCCCTTCTAGCTATTCTTTCTGACAACTTCAAAAATCATTGGAATCCTACTATCGGAGAGATTGTGACAACTCTAATGCTGAGCAAGCTTTAGCTCCAATGGAAGAATCTCTGAAAACATAAGTGAAAACTTAATTGAGTATACAAAGATAACGACCAAATATGAATAGTAAAGAGTGGCTCCAAAATCATGTTATACTAGATAATAGTACACTTAGAGAACTGATTTGGAACCATGTTATGCTCTAATAGACTTAGAAAACAATGAACAAAATGCCACACCAATAGGTAATGATGCAGGAACCAGATTACATTTCTAAAGAACACTTTAACCTTATGCTATGTATATACAATATGTCATATGACAATCAAATAGTAAACTTAAGCAATAGGTGCACAAACGTTTTTGCGGCAGCGAGGGAATCAACATTGAAGCTTGCACTTTCACAATCAACGCAGGGTACTTCATCTTATTGTTCAGAAATCATCAATCCACCCTAACTCTGGTATCTGTAGCAAAAATCAAGTTTTATGAAAAAGAGTGAGCACATAGATGAGACCTTGCATTCACAAACATTCAAGGCTTTCATGATAGAATTTTATGCCTTTAGGTATTGTGACGACACAAAATGCAGAAAAAAATAGAAGAGTTGAACTTACCATGATACAGGGAGTAATTTCCCAACTCTACAAGAAACAAAAATACAGGGAATGGATGTGAAAGACTACACAAAGAAAATGGACAGAAACGTCCGCAAAACCGACGTCCCAGATGTGCTGCATTGGCGAGGCTCCATAGGATTCGTTAGAAGTCCGAATTTAGAGATTGACCCCAATTTAGAAAGTAGGAAGAATCATCTTTCATAATCATCTTAAAAATACAGATTTGGAGTTCATTTAGTCTTTGAAACGAGTGTGCTAAGATGGTCACAGAACTGCGAACCTACAGTTTTCAGTTCTGACATGCTGAACGTTGAAGGCCGAAAATCCTAAACGATCAGTCGAAACACTAAGCCCTTTTAACAATTTAAATAGGAGACATAGATGAACATTTCCTATCAAGGAAGTACTCTCTAAATCCCTGCTCATTAACGACAGTTTCGCAGACAACATGCTGCACTTCAAAGTTGTCGAAAAACGAAGTTAGCTTTATGGAAAGCAATAATCTCACCAATCAACATCTGAGGTCTGAAAAGTTTCTGCAGAGGCTTGAAAGATTGCTTGGGGTTCCACATTAATCTGTAAACATGCTGCATTACGTGTTCCCATACACCTTGTTGCTGCCATCTCGGTGTAATGTCCTCGCTTACAGTTCTGCAATTCAAATGGATCATGATAAACGTGAGACTTATTTTGTCAAAGAGATAGTCCACTAGAAGTATAGATATGGCGATAGCTACGAAAGAAAGTATGTCAATTAGAGATGTAAAACAATAAAACATAAACTGGCTTTAACAAGTAAAAGGCCCTCAAGTACTATCTGAAGTTAACATATACACACCAGTCAGTGGTCAAATATATATGTGATGAAGATATGACAACACAGGTAGATGTACTTCCTATGATCCATTTGTTTCGAAATTTTTACAGATGAATCATAACCAAAATGGGTCACTCATATCCAAAAATCAAACAAATCCATGCAGTTTAAGTGCCCCGTTTTGATTTCAAGAACTCTGTGACGTTGTACAAATTATGTAGATACAGTTCTCTGTACTACAACAGTTTCTGGTACTTATCCTTACCTGATTATCCTGAAATTATAACCAAGTGTTCCTGACATAACGTAGCATAACATATTAAAATTGCACTCCATTCTAACGCTTAGAAGTTTCTTAATGATTCCAACAATACCTATGTTCTTGATGTCAGAAAAGCAGACCTGCAGTTTATGTAGTTCCAACATTGAAACCCAAATACAAACAATCATAAATAACAGGACAAGAGTGGATTCACCCGAAATATGCATTCAAACTTCTTAAATCAATACTGCAATCAATAAAACTCATCTCAATTTTACACAGAAACATTAAAATAGAAGAAAAAACATAAACAAAAATCAAAGAAAAGATAAAATAAAACTCATCTGAAATGGGTGTAGTTGTAACTCAGAGAAAAGATAAAATTGTAGTTGCTGCTGCTGCTATTGTGAAATTACCAAGAGTAAATCGAGAGATCCAAGAGATTTGAAGATGGTGACGATCAAGGGTGATCTGAAATTAATGATGGAGATGAATAAAGGGGATCTGAAATTGATGAAATTCGATAAAAAAAATGAATGGATGGGTCTGGTGGTCTCGATGGTTATACTTCAGATTTAAGAGCTTGGGTTGGTGTTAATTGAGTGAAGCAAGTGAAGAAATTGAAATGTTTTCATGTCACAAAGATGAGCAAAAGGGGATCTCGAGATTTACAAAATTGAAGATGGAAGAATATGTTAATAATGAAGAAGGAAGATGGGTTAGGGATCGATTTGAGAGAGCATTAAGCAAGGTATTGATGTTGTTTCAATGAAAGGTGGAATTGCAGAGAAAATGGTGATGAACCTGCTTGTTGAATCGAAGATGGTAGTCTCTGTTGAAGTTCTGGTGGAATGGGTATGAAGACGAGAAGGACTAGAAGAAGATGAGTCTGCTACTTTCATTGATTGAAGTTGTTGTCGAGAAAATCCCACAAAATCACACCAAATCTAGCATATTAGGTTTTTGATTTACGGTTTTCTTCAAAGACATTCGAGAGATTTTGAAGAATTCTTTTGGTGTTAAAAAAAATCGAGAGATTAGATGAGGAAAGCTAGTTAAGTGAGGGAAATTTTCGGAGAGAGGCGCAACTTGAGTTAGGGTTTATTTTCGGAGGGAGGGGAAGATGGGAGACGAGAGAAAAGTGAGATAGGAGAAGGAGAACCCAGTCCGTGAAAGATAAAGGAAAATGAGGGTGTAAAATCTTTAGTATTTTGTATTATTTTTTTTTGACGGTGGAGATTCGTGGAGAAAGATAGTCATACGGATTAAGCAAATTTATAAACGGTACAGATTTGATTAAGGACTATCATACGGATCAAGCAAGTGTGCTTTCTCTTTGTGTTAATACGAACTCATGTTTTCGGTTTAATTATCAACCTTGGACATGAAAAAAATCCAAAAACATTATTAATAAATTTAGGACATCGTTCTCGACATTTTGATATAAAAACATCTAAAGAATGTATAAGAATGAATCGGGAAAATGAAAAATGAATTCAATAATTAGTGTGTTTCTCTGTGCTTTCTCTTTAATACGAACTCATGCTTTCTTTGTGTTTGGAACTTCAAATGTGGTATAACAACATACAAACTATGAGCCAAGAAGCTCCGGGAGGGTTCTAACTTCAAACTTAGCATGATATATCATCGAAATCGATAAATATGAAGCTCAGTGTTGATTCGAACTTCAAATGTGGTATAACGACATACAAATTATGAACTTAGAAAATTCGGGAGGGTTCTGACTTCAAACTTTGCATGATACATCATCGAAACCGGTAAATATGAAGCACGGTGTTGATTCGAACTTCAAATGTGGTATAACGGAATAAAAACTGTGAACTAAGAAGCTTCGTTAGGGTTCTAACTTCAAACTTAGAAGGATACATCATTGAAATCGATAAATATGAAGCCCAATGTTGATTTGAACTTCAAATGTGGCATAACGACAAACAAACTATGAACCAAGAAGCTCCGAGAGGGTTCAGCCTTCAAACTTAGCAGGATACATCATCTAAATCGATAAATATGAAGCTCAGTGTTGATTCCACCTTCAAATGTGGTTGGAATATTCCCTGAAACCTTAAACAAACCCTATTCTGACATATTATATGCATACCCTGGCTCCAAGATCGAAACCTGGCCATGAGTGGACTACTATAAGTCAGAAACTTCGTAAGAACGATGAATCCATCCATTTACAGGTAAGATTCCTTCGAAATATTCCTGAAACATTAAAAAAAAACCTATTCTGGCATATTGTATGCAAACTCGGCTCGAGATCTAACCTTTCCGTTAGTGGACTACTATAAGTTGGAAACTTTGTAAGAACAATGAATCCATCCATTTATGAGATAAGATTCCTTCGAATATTCCCTGAAACCTTAAACAAACCATATTATGGCGTATTATATGCACACCCTAGCTCCGAGATCGAAACTTGGCCGTGAGTGGACTACTATAAGTTGAAAACTTGGTAAGAACGATGAATCCGTCCATTTACAGGTAAGGTTCCTTTGGAATATTCCCTGAAACATTAAACAAACCCTAATATGGCATATTGTATGCAAACCCTGGATCCGAGATCGAAACCTGGCCGTGAGTGGACTACTATAAGTCGGAAACTTCGTAAGAACGATGAATCCATCCATTTACAGATAAGATTCCTTCGGAATATTCCTTCTAATATTCCTCAAACCTTAAACAAACCATATTCTGGCATATTATATGCAAACCCTGGCTCCGAGATCGAAACCTAGCCGTGAATGGACTACTATAAGTCGGAAACTTCAGAAGAACAATGAATTCATCCATTTACATGTAAGATTCCTTTGGAATATTCTCCGAAACATTAAACAAACCCTATTTTGGCATATTATATGCATACCCTGGCTCCAAGATCGAAACCCGGGAAGTGAGTGGACTACTATAAGTCCTGAACTTCGTAAGAACGATAAATCCATCCATTTACAGTTAAGATTCCTCCCTGAAACATTAAACCAACCCTATTCTGGCATATTGTATGCAAACCCTGGCTCTGATATTGAAACCTAACCGTGAGTGGATTATTATAAGTCGGAAACTTCATAGGAACGATGAATCCATCCATTTACAGGTAAGATTCCTTTGGAATATTCCTCGAAACATTAAACAAACCCTATTATGGCATATTGTATGCATACCCTAGCTCCGAGATCGAAACCTGGCAGTGAGTGGACTACTATAAGTTGAAAACTTCGTAAGAACGATGAATCAGTCCATTTACAGATAAGATTCCTTTGGAATATACCCCGAAACATTAAACAAACCCTATTATGGCATATTGTATGCAAAACCTGACTCCGAGATCGAAACCTGGCCGTGAGTGGACTACTATAAGTCGGAAATTTCGTAAGAACGATGAATCCATCCATTTACAGGTAAGATTCCTTCGGAATATTTCTGAAACATTAAACAAACCCTATTCTGGCATATTGTATGCAAACTCGTGCTCGAGATCGAACCTTCCCGTTAGTGGACTACTATAAGCTGAAACTTCGTGAAGAACGATAAATCCATCCATTTACAGGTAAGATTCCTTCGAATATTCCTAAACATTAAACAAACCCTATTCTCGCATATTATATGCATACCTTGGCTCCAAGATCGAAACCTCGGCAAGCCGAGTGGACTACTATAAGTCGGAAACTTCGTAAGAACAATGAATCCATCCATTTACAGGTAAGATTCCTAAGGAATATTCCCCAGAACATCAAACAAACCATATTCTGGCATATTGTATGCAAACCCTGGCTCTTAGATCGAAACCTGGCCGTGAGTGGACTACTATAAGTCAGAAACTTCGTAATAATGATAAATCCATCCATTTATAGGTAAGATTCCTTCGGAATATTCCCTAAAATATTAAACAAACCATATTCTAACATATTGTATCAAACCCTGTCTCCGAGATCGAAACCTGGCCGTAAGTGGACTACTATAATTCGGAAACTTCGAAGAACAATGAATCCATCCATTTACAGGTAAGATTGCTTCTAATATGAATAAAATTTAGCAGTAATGCTTTATACCTCTACGACAACTCTAATAAAGGTTGTCAATAGTGATGACAATTTTTTTTAGCATAAGTGAGAAGTTTTTTACAGAAGTGAGAAAAATTTAGCAAAAGTTGATTTTTTTTGTTGCAAAAGTGATAAAAATTTAGAAGAAGTTTTTATACCTCTATGACGACTCTTAAGGGGGTTATAAAAGGTGTATTTATCCTTTTCTATAAAAGTAAATGTAAAATATAAGAAGACATGTAAATGTGGAATGGTGGTTAGGATCCAAGTCTTAGGCAGAGGAGGTTTATGTTCGATTCACCTTAGCCTCATTTTTTTCAATGTCAATTTTTCATTTTACAACCCTTGTAAAGATTGTGAATATTGATCAGAAAAAAAAGCACAAAAATGACAATATTGGGAATCTGGAAGGATGGTTGATGACTTATGCTAACACACATTAGTCTTGGGTTCGAATCTCTCAATGAACATTTTTCAAAATCATTTTTTTTTATCTTCAACAACTCTTATGCATGTTGTTATACAGTTATTCACTACCTTTAAGATATGAGTTGTAAATTCTAAAGGTGGTCACTTCTCTCTGCAACCCTTTTCACACAACAAGTTGTGGTTCTGATTCTCGTCACTACTCTTAGGAACTCATTGGTCCTAAGAGTTGGACATATTTTACTTTGACAACTTTTTGTTTGGAAAAGGTTGTAAAACATGCCACCTTTTACAACTTTTAATTTACGAGTTGTAGATTACTAATTTTCCCGTAGTGCTAATTAATGAGGGATTGTGGTATATGGATTTGGTTTAGAAATCATGATGTGTATATGTTAAGTAATTAAATATATTATGGTTGTTAGGTATTGACTCATGTAGGGTATAAGCCTCCATGGTAGGTAAGCCTCCATTGTGGAAGCCTCCATGGTAGGTAAGCCTCCATAGTTGAAAACATAATTCTCTTCTTCTCTTTGTAATCTACTAGCCCTTAACCCATGCTGTAACGGCACGAGAAATGATGTTGGTTCATTTTTAATATATCGTATAATTTATGTCCCGAATACTTATCAACTCCTTATGATTTAATATGTGTTTGTCATAAAAATAGTTGGGATTTTCCTTTTCTTTTTTTTCCCCTTAAATATTTTACCACGGAGATTTGCTCAAACGAAATAAATTTAATCTTAACTTCCAGACACTTTTTTATTTAGGTTCATTGCTTATAATGAGATAATGCTCTACATGAACATGGAAGTTTAAATATTTTTTGGAAATATGTCGTCAGCAACGCTCATCTCAGTGAAATCAACTAATCAATATCGTCCATAAAAGTCTCCACATGATCCTATTTCGCTCCAGCTGATTCATCTATCATGTCATCTTGTCGATCCTCCAAATAGGCAGAGAATAGTATTTTTTTGCATCGGACGATGATACAAACTATCCAATGTGACATGATTTTCCTATAATTTTTCAACACCCATTAGATGACAATGTTTAAAATCTATACCAATTACCTTTTCGAAGGGATTGTATATATGCGAACCTCTGCCATTAAATCTTCAATAAAGTATTGTGCCCAAGAATTCCTCTTAACGAAGGCTTTGGTAACTTCAAAAGTCTTGGACATTTTGTCACTTCCGTATGTTCCTACCTTCACTTGGAATACAATCTGGAGACACATTACCTCATAAAGAACCTTGAATACATATTGTACTCCCTAATCCTATTTTAAATTTATAGGTTATCAATAGATCCTTTACCAAAAGTTGACATCTTCTACGTTGAATATTTATAAAAAAAAAAATTATGGTATCGTGGATCGTTTTTTTCTAATATTGTAGTTTTCAAAATTGGTCTCTTCAAGTCCCACGGCTTTCTAAGTTTATATATCCTGTTTGTTTTTAACATTTTAGTTAGCCATATTATATTTGTTACTAACTTTAAGCTTGATGTCATCCTCTGCTGTGAACTTTATATGATTTCAGAATCGAAATAGTTATACCTCTTTCATTCGTATCAAGTAATCCATCATATGTCCCAAAAATTCTTCTACAACAATTCCTTTCTTTTGCCGTTTCCGGACAATCGGTAGCCATTATTATCAAACACAATCTGTCTAATTTTTGTTGATGTTATGTATTTTTGCAGTGTTCATGTTTCTTAAATAAATAGATTGTGGAAAAACTAAAAAAAAAAAAAGAACATAAGTATTTCATCGACTAAGTTACTATATCCAAAATACTCCGTATTAATCGCTTCTGGTGCCTTGTTTCCTAAAATTCCTCATTGCATTCTAGACAGTACATGCAACACTAATCATTTGCGAAGTGAGCTATTTGCGCAAGTGTGGTCAATTTATCCCTTGCCTGTAATAATAATAACAACACGTCAATTTTTTTCAAGGCATCCAGTTGTAAATGGTATGAATCTAATGGATTTGAATTATACCTGAATCTTAGATACTACTAATGCTAGAAAATCTCTTTGTTGGAATTTTTAGTTACTACTAATATATACCCAAGTATGGTACAAATTGGTTGGTCATGAATGTTTGGGTATGAGTGGATCTTCCCAATTCAGTGACTTCATAAATGTAATTTTTGTTTTTTTTTGGTTTTTGTCCTTATCAATCGTGCTAAAAACAACCAATTACATCTTTCACATTACAATGTTTCATGTTTTGTGAAGATTATTTTTTTACTTTGTCAATAAAACTCACTAAAAAGCAAAAACTATTATTATACACTACTATTACCAACACCCACCACCACCGCCACTATTTCTTCCACCAATAGTAATATTACCGCCTCCATCATTCACAAACACCTGTCACCGCTTATACTAACCCTACTTCCACTACCACCATTAGAATGAATATAGTTTTTAGTAAAATTATTTATTAATAAAATCATGTATTTATGTTAGATTATTAAAGAGACATTTATAATAAAAATTTAATTAATCATTATGAACAATCAATGAGACATTAATTAATAAAACCTTTAAAAATGGTTAAGTTGAACAAACCCCATCGGTAAATTTATCTTTGCCAAGGACAAATCCTGACCACTCTTTACATAAACAAATCGATAATAAATAATTTCATATGTTCTGATCTTGATTCGTGTCATTCGTTTAGTTATTACATAACATGGCAATTGATTGCACCAATTTTTTAAAATAGACATGTGTTTTATATAGTTTATTTTAATATTAGAATGATCAACCACATTTTATACTTTATTAGATCTTAACCCGTGCCGTAATGGCACGGGATGTTTTGTCTCTAATACGATATTGTTCACATTCCTCTTGCTTCATTTTATTCGTTAGTAATTATTTTGATATTCAAATAGGTTTTGGGAAACAAAATGGGTTACATGATCATTTTATTTTTTACTTAAGCATGTTATTCCAATTTATTATCTGGACGGAGTAATAATGTTATGCCAACATGAAAATAAAATAAAAAATACAGCAAATAATTTTTTTTCCCATTTATTGTTCCATCATACCATAATTTCAAACTTCAAAAAGAATATTTCATCTAATAGTACATATACCTAAACTGCCAATCCAACTCCATGATGTTTATGAATACATTTGTTCCGAAATTATTGATAACTAAGGCTCTAAGGAGTGAAGCAAAAACCCATAATATTTTCCCTACTATAGATAAACACTAATTATTTATTTTTTGCAAATGTGAGAGTTATAAAAATGAAGAACCCTTGGCTATTGTAAGGCTGAGATATACACATGTGAGTTGAAAAAATAAACTTATAATAGTAAATCAAAACATGTGTAAGATTCTTTCTCAATCATATTGATAACATAAAATTGAAGAAATTCGTGGATAAAAAGAATTCACACCAACTATGCTAAGTAGTGCATGAATGACGTTCTCACATCTATTGTTACTCAAGTAATTTGGAGTTTTAAAGAGCATAGTCATATTGATATTTGTATCTACATAAATTCAACTAACCTTCCGAAGAAAAATTATTAGTTTCAAGGTAGAGCCGACACAAACTTCTGTCACCTTCAATGTATACAACACACATTGGGTTTAATCAGCCTTGAGATTAAAAAAATACCCCAACATTAATCAAATAATGTCTACAAATACGGGATCGAAACAAAGTGCTAACGGGAAAAATGAGAGACTAACATCAGTTCTACAAAGAAAATACCATATATGTATCAAAGTTTGTTAATCAAACATGTATTCAAATTAAAAAGTCATCAACTTAACAAAAAAATATAAAAGAACCCAAGTTAAATCAATACTTGCATAAACAAAACTTATAAGAGAATTTTATAATTATTAAATACCTTTAAAATCACTATTAGAGATTTAATTGCATGCCTCGTTAAAAACTACGGTAGGACTGTAGAAATTTCACTGGATATGTAGCAATTCAGATAAGTTTACACTGGTGGTGATGCGTTCCATCTAAGTGTTGTTCGATTGATTATTTTTTTTAAGAAGGTTTCGGTTTTCATTGGAGAAACCGAGAGGGAGCGTTTAATTATATTCATTATCATTCAGAAATCCAAGACCAACTCGCCCTCTGCTTACGGGATCTTAATACAACCTTAGATTTATCTATTGGACGGAGAAACCTTGATACTCCCTCCGTCCTAGTTTAGATTCCAAAATAGGATTCTGCACAAAGATTAAGAAACACAAAGAGAATAATTTTTTTTCCAAATTACCCTAGGTTGGTATTTAATGTTCCTAGTTTTTAGATGTCTAGGTTTTGTTGTTTAGTTGGAAAAATTCAAATTAGAGGAAATATATAGAGAAAAATATTTAAGAGTATGTCTTGAAAATTGAAATACACAATTCTCCATGTTATGGTATGATTCCAAGTTAGGGGCAAATCAGGATAAAAGGTGGAAAAGTATGAAGTATAGCAAGTATTGTAGGACAAAAAAAATCCCCAATTTTAGCATCTAAACTAGGACGGAGGGAGTACTAAATATGTAGTTTTTAGTGTTATTTATTATATAACGTGACATCCAAATGTTTTTTTCTTCTTCTTAATATTCATGTATTTTAACCGAGTTTATATTAGCATTAAGACGATCAACCACATTTCTAATTTATAGTGTTATCCTTTTGTAGCAGCACATAATTAACATATTCAATTACTACTCATCAAAACCGTCCAGTACCACAAACCACCAGATATCACTTCTTTCTCCACCACCACCATTTTCCATCCCTCGTAGAATATTGGGCACACTTATAACTTTTAATCCCACACGTCATGTATAAAGTTTAGATTTAACAAACTTAGGTCGTCAATTAATTTATTCAACTATATGTTTTTGTTAATACTGAAAATCATGCGTACGAACGGTTACCAAAGATAGCAGTGGTACCAAAAACAACCATTTTGTCTTATATGATTTGGTATCATCCCAAAAGTATTTGGTATCCGTCTTTTTTGATCGTGTCAAAAATAACCAACTATACTTTTCACAATACAATGTTACCCGTCATGTAAATTTTTTTATTATTTTTGATTCAAAAAGAAAAAACCAATACCACCGCCATTAAAACCATCCAAATGCCACTATTTCTTCCACCAAAACTAATGTTACCGCCTCCACCACTTAGTAACACCTACCACCGCTTCCACCACTTACTTCTTCCTCTACTACCACCACCACCACTAATATCTATTGAAATAATTTTTGTCAAAATTATTATTATTGATGGAGATATGTATTAATATTAATTAAGGAATATTTATGATGTAAAATTAATAAATCATTTATCATGAGAAATTAATGAGACATCAATTAATAAAACACTTATACTAATTAATATTTAAGTTGAACAAATCATAACCATAGATTTATCTTCTCTCTAGACAAATCACTTATACTAATTAATAAAACACTTATACTAATTAATATTTAAGTTGAACAAACAACCACTGTTGATTTATCTTTTCTATGAATTCCAACCAAGGTGGAACAATGGTTAGAGGCCACTCTTATGACACAATAGGTCATGAGTTCGAACCTCCCCGTTATAATTTTTGAAATTCCATATCTTGACTTGAGTATTCATTTTTATAATATTGGAATGAACACCACGTGTGCGCCTTGTAGGGTGTGGCACGGAGAACCACAGCCTTTGATTTATCTTTGCCAAAGATAAATCCTAACCACCACTCAGATAGACAAAGTTAGCTAAACTCTGCTTTATACTATTGATAAATAGGTATGAGTAGTATCATTTGTAATCACTCAATCATCTCTAGTATTGAGCAGCAATATCATTCACCCCTATGGGGTTTCATCAGTGGACGTAGGCGTTAGTGCCGAACCACTTTAATCTCTTGTGTCTTCTTTATTTACATCTGATCTCTACTCTTATCATAAAACTAATAGTATATGTGAATCATATCCATGTATACATTTCACTAGGTTAGTGATGCAACATGAAAGCTGGTTTACCGGTTGCGGATTAGGTTTATGTATTGAGAATTGAGAAACCATAATGAGTGAAAGATGTTGAACCGATATAACACCTAATATCAAATATAAAAATAGCCATTTATAGGACAAACATCGAATACATTAAGAAAACAACCGTCTGCAATAACAGCAACACGAAAGTTGTCATTAAGACACGGGCCGTATCTTAGTTTATTTATAAGACTTTTAGGAAGCACATAATGAAATGGCCTTACTTTATTTATAACTTATTCGACTTGGAAGCAGGTAGTGATATAGCTATCATTACGATACATAAGCATATTGCAAGGTCCATTCCTTAAACAATCTGTCTCGTATATAGCAGAGACATTCACAGTAGAATTTACTTAACACTGGATAAACATACTCTTCCATCCAACGCCACTGCACTGACGGGAATTTCCGTTGAAAGTGAAAACGCTCCCACCAAGACAATTCCCGTGTTATACATTCTAGCACTCTGACCAGTGTAACGAAATTGATAACCACCCATATATAAAAGGTTTGAGCATCCACATCTACTATACGTTCGGGTTTCGCCGCCGCAACCTCCTAACCGATACATAGTTATCGAACTTGCATTTGCCAATTCACTTACTACAGCCATGAGGAAGAAAGCCATGAATAGCACGGAGAGTGATTTCTTACTAGATGCCATTGCTAAGTGAAGGAGCTTACGAACTTCTCTTTGAAAATAGATAGCAAGATAAGAATTTTTCTTTTTCTTGCTTTCTTGATTTCTCTTCTTAAGTTGGATGCACGTATTTATAGTTAAATGTTAAAGAACTCGACAAGAATGAGAAAACTTGCATGGGAAAAACTAGTGGATATATAATATCATTGAGAAGAAAATTTAGGAAACGAAAATGCCTATTTTCATCGACTATGGATGTGGATATGTTGTTTTTTTCCCGCTTGATTATGGATGAGGTATGTGTTTTCTATTGATTAATTGAAAAGATGCATGTTAGGTCTAGATATGATGACAAAAATTTCAACAAAGTAATTTACGCTCTTGTGGAGAATGTATTTGGCTCTGCCTTTTTCTTTTAACATAAACTTTTCATTTCCGAAATAAAAGAACTTCAACAAAGTCGGCCAAATATCAGTCATAGCTATCTGTCCCAGCTTTACCAACCAAAAATCCATTTACTCAAATCCGGTTATATATATTGTTGGCGTACATATATCTGGCTGACTCACCATCTAATCTAGAAGGACCACTCGGTCAAGATATATCACTACAACTTATGATAAATATAATGCAGTTTATTCTTATACTAAGTAATGAATGTAAATCTTGTTCAACTTACCAAGGGCATGTGCGATCCCATATGTAAATTAGTTCCCCCTTGCTTTCCACGAATATTCAAACTATACATGAGAGAGTTCATTGATAAAGCACAACAAGTTAGCAGCATGAAGGGCTCGTGACGGGCTGACGGCTAAACTTAGAGGTGTAAACGCGATACCAAGACATCCCGGCACTAAGTCGCGTGCTTCACGTGCCATGTGCCGCTTTGTCGTGCAACGATTTAAACGTGCTGTGGCCTTACTAGTCAAAAGCTAGGCACAAAGATTTACCACGGCACAAAAGACACGAATAAACGTGTCGTACAGCCGCTGCTAGCACACGTACATAAATAATTTGAAATCACTTAATGTATACATTAAGTCGGACATTATCACAAGAATTTAATTAGACAACATACCATTTGATATTATTTCAAGTAAAATTAACAAGTTTATTCAATAAAATAAATAGTCCATCAAATATAAAATTGGATTATCGTCATGTAAATTAATGTTCTAGTTAAATATAGATGACGATATTATAACAACGATATTGAAATATATTTTCCAAATATTAAGATATTATATGTGTTCTTATAAATAAGTCAGTATAAAATGTTAAAAACTAGCTAGAATAGTGACTCTTTTGTGAAATATACAAAAAATGTGATGTATTATGCCTTGTTATATGGTGTACTTGTACATATTATGACGTGCTTTCTTAACGTCTTTGTCTTGGGTTGTGCCACGTGCTTATCCGTGCCGCGTGGGCGGTTGTCGTCTTCGTGCAATTATTCAAACCCAGCACGTCCCATTTAACTAACGTGCTGTGCCGTGCTGGGCTAAGTCACGTGCTGGGCTGGGCTGTGCTCAAATTTTAGCGTGTCAGGTCAATGTGCTCGTGCCGCACAAGACACTTTACACCTCTTAGTCTGGTTCTTTAACAAAAAATGACGAACTGCTTTTCTTTTGTGGACTTCCATTGGCTTGTGATGATGATTGCACAGTAGTGGTAAGGACCGATGGACACCTCACTTGAGGCTCATAAGCGATCATCATTCTATCTTTAACGAAATTGGGCAACCCTGAACATGGACTCACTCTCTTTGTTCTTCTTCCTCTCTCT
>JAJJWX010002516.1:0-49103 GCA_023529315.1 Papaver bracteatum | reverse complement strand
TATGAATTTCAGTATGTGCGAACATTGTTTGTGGACACGCAGATTCCATCATAACTTACGTGTTCACAATCAATTCTCTTAACACGTTGAAATCCTTAAAAAAAAAATGTAGAGGAAAGTTTAGAGAAATATCTGTAGGTTCATTTACATCCATATCTCAGACAAACCCATCCTTCAATTTAGATTCATTTGTTAGACATTTCAGAGCCGGTCGTAAAAATTGTGATGACATAAATTATAGGTAAAACCCTTTCAGTTTTTGTCATTAGTTTGTTTTGGGTGTATTTGAGATTAATGTATTTGATAAATGCAAATTATTTTGTTGTTGTTTGTATTGAAGATTTGAAGCAACTCCACCGACGAATTGGGGTGTTCGGATTATACCTGAAAAGAAAGCTTTTATTATTGAAAGATTTGGAAAGTATGAGAAAACCCTAACTTCTTCATTTACTGGTTCCATTTGTTGATCGAAGTGCATATGTTCATTCACTTAAAGAAGTAGCAATTCTGATTCTGGATCAGTCTACTATTACTAATTATGATTGATGGTGTGTTATATGTTAAGGTATAGTTTTTTGTTTATAAGATTGTTGAATTTTAAATTTGGGTGAACTTTCAGTTTCTTTTGTTCATAGTTTTGATATATTCATTGCCGATTGTGGATCCAATATTGGCATCATATTAGAGACACTATTTGTTTCAAAGAACTTGCTTTTTGAAATGGGAAACAATGCATATTATAATGAGTTAATTTGTAAAAAGGTCGCATCTTTTTGGCTATATTAGGGTCTGGGTCGTAGAAGTTGTAGTTGATGCGTTTGGGTCGAAGACTAACTTTGACTGCCTAACATTTTTACCAGAATACCCTTATAAAATTGTTTAAGGACATAATATCCTAACATCGTTAAGAAACTAACTTGGTATAACAGATCCGATTCATTTATAAACGGACCCATATTTTTCCCGTGAATTGGTTTGTAGGGTATATATTCCAGCTATAAGAGAACCCAAAGTTTTAGGTTTTGGTTTATCTTCTTTGTTAGAACGGCTTCTACTGCGACTGCAATTCATAATTGAAAGATCGATATTCCAATTGAAGAGAATAGTTAGGGATTACATTTATTATCAGTACTTCATACTTTCCCCTCTACCAAAAACAGGTATACAATAATTTCATCCCTCTGTGATTTGTGTTTAAATTCTAGGATTTCTATAATGTTAATTTATTAAATCTACTATCAGATTTGAAAAGTGAATTAGTGGAAATGATTCTTGATATGATCAATTTAGTTGGTGACATGTGTATTATTACATTCTCTTTGTTTAGATCCCATCTCCTTTGTAGAAGTTCCGTAGAATGGCTGGGTGTTTATATAGTTGTCGGTTTTAATAATGAAATAATGGTGTTGTATGATTGTATATAGCTTTGTAGATTCCATTTTTTTGTATTTCTTTAATGATTCACATGGTAGTTGTCTGATTGTGTAAGGAAATAGTAAGTACTTTGTCGAAATTGATAGGTGTAATGTGTTGAAATATACGGTCCCATGCTTTGTATTCTTCCCATGACTTAATGTTTCCTCCTCCCACGTGTTATTCTTCTCCCTCGCCCATGCTTCTCCCTCGAGCTGCTCACATGTGCCCATCCTCTGCCCATATCTCCTCACCCACGCCTCCATGCCTCCATGTGATATCTCCTCGCCCATGCCTCCACACCTCCATGTGCTGATGTATTTTTCCCACGAGCTTGCTGTCTTCTCCTCCCACGCCTTGTTGTCCTCTTCGTCTATATAAGAGTCTGTTTGTAATCTTGTAGATAGAACACTTGAACACAATGTAATCCAACACAGAACAATCGAATACAATGTAAACCATTACCGTTCTCACCTGTGCCATGGCTATCCATTTCATAATGAATTAAATTTGTTTGGTTGTAGGATGGGTGGGGGGACCAATTGTAGAAAGAAGAAAGAAGTATTAATTCTGGTGACTCTTCAGAGAGTGAAGAGGTACATATACCTAATTATAAAGTAGAAAAATGCAATGGTAAGTGTGTTGCTGGTGAGGATTCTGATAAGGAAGAGGTTTTGGGGGATGATGTTGGTGTGGACTACTCTCTGTTTGAGAATATAGGAACCGGTGCAACTGATGTGAATGTTGAATCTGGAGAAGGTGATGCTTGCCATGTAACTCAATCTGGTGTTGGAGAAGTAGATTGGAGCAGCTACCCTGGTTTGAGGAGCAATAAAGATTGGCTAACTGAGCAGGAAGAGGAAGATGAAATAAAACATGTTAAAAGACATGTCAACATTAATGATGTAAGTTTGACAAGACAAGCAAGTGTGAGCATGTAACTAACAACTTCAGTGAGCCCTGGAATAGTTGGATTCATGACTTGAGGGAATTACCCATATGCAAGTTTGTTCGGCAGTACCAAATTCTGATCATGAGGTTGATGCATGACAGGAAAGAAGTTGCGCTAGATGGGTTGGTTCCAAAGGCAAAAAAAAGATTAGAGAGGCATAGAAATAGGAAACATTTGTTTACTTGCTACCCTTCTACTAATACTAAGTGGCTAGTGGAAAGTGATAATGATATGTCTTACAAGGTTGATTTGGATAAAAAGAGTTGTGCATGTGGGGCATGGGAGGTTGGTGGAATTCCATGTGTTCATGTGATGCATGTTATCTTCCCTATGGGTCATGATGATAACAGGTAACAGACAATTCATAATCAAGTGTTTCGACTATTGTGTTTCAAATTTAGGATGTCTAATTTCGAAAATTGTGTTTGAAAAATAACCTACAAATTGCATGTGCAGATATGTAGATAAGTTCTACGCTGTTGAAACATATATGAAGATGTATGCAGGGAGTGTTGAAGCATTGGATCCCATTGAAACATGTCCTCCTTTGAGTTTCTCATTCAACAATAGGTTTGTAAATTTTTTTTATTTGTAGTTGCTAATTTTATGACCTTGTTAAATGTAGAATGAGTACATTGTGAAGCCACCAAGACTAGTACGGCCAGCTGGTAGGACAAGAACCCAGAGGATCAAGGGTAGAGATGATCCTGGATACGACAACATGAATGCATATAGATGCGGGAGGTGTGGACTCTATGGGAATCATAGAACTACTTGCAAGGGAGCTCCAGATGGATGTGAATCTTCTACTGGTAAGTTCATGTTACATTTGTACTACTAACTTATTTTCTAACATTTGAATTGCTCACTCACTTGATTTTGTTTGTTGTTGGTGAATCGCAGGTATTCACATATACCATGCTCCACATATTAGAAAGCCACCAATTACAATAACTGGAACTGGTGAACATGTGGACTATAGCAGGCCAGTAAGATCCACTGCAGGTATTAGGACATCTGGTTTTCATGGTAGTAGTGTTGGTGCAAGTGGAAGTTGTGGTGGAAATGTAACAGTTGATGTAACTGTAACTGGTGATGATGCAATTGGTGCTTCTACTCATCCTGCCAGAGGGGGTACTACCAGGAGAATAGGAAGAGCTGGTGATGCTAGAGGAAGAAGAGGTGGTGCTAGGGGAAGGAATGGTGGGGCTTCTTCTCAATCTGCTAGAGTTGAAGGCCAATATTATCCAGGGACTCAGCCTGCCAGAGGAAGAGGTAGGGGAAGAACTGGTGTAAGTATGCGTGGTGCAGGTTTTGGTGTAGGACAATATTATCCAGTTGAAAACATAGGAAGAAGGGCTTCAAGGATGGAGCACTTGTTGTTTGGAGATGCTGGTGTTGCTGCCGAACAACAACAACCAACTGCAGGAGAACCACAGCAACCAACTGCAGAACCACAGCGTCCACCTGCCAAGAGAGTGAAAACTGGTCCTCAAGTAGTGCAATGGAGGTACTAATTTACATGGCACTGAAGTTATAATTCTTCACCTTCTGCTTTTTTAGTTGAATACAATTTTTTTGGTTTGGAGATGCCACTTTTATTGGTATTGTTGTTTGGAGATGCCACTTTTTTGATTGAATGATAGTGACATTCAATAATTTTACTTTAACAATTTCCATTGATGAACACAACTTTTGTATAAGGGGCAGTGACATTCTCTATGTATTTGAATTGCAGCCATTCATTCACTTGTGTTGTACTGATCTAATCTCAGACATCATATTTTCACACGAGTAAACAGTGTAACACGGGTGACCCATGGGTCTAACGGTAACTGATTGCTTAACTTGGTCAAGACGGGCGTTATTTTGACCATAATTGAAATGTCAACTAACAGTTGACTTGACGGTCAACTGTTAGTCTTCGACCCAAACGCATCAACTACAACTTCTACGACCCAGACCCTAATATAGCCAAAAAGATGCGACCCTTTTACAAATTAACTCTATTATAATTTATCATTTTTCTTATTCTTACTATTTATTATCACATATTATCCACGGCCAGGCTTATTTCCCTTTGCAATTGGCATAATAATCTCAGGTGTAATTGTTGTTTTCTCGACTATCTGATCATCAGAAAACATGCCTTTATGCCTAAGATATTCACCTGGACTTGACGGCCTGAGCTGGTGAGTTATATATTGCACTTGCATTTCGTTCCACTTCTGATTATAATTGTATAAATCTTACAAATGAGTATAGTAGCTTAGATGGTATACCATACTTCGAGGTACAAATGGCTATCTTATATTGCCACGACAAAGTTCAGATCTTTAAAGTTTCCCAATTGCAGATATAAGTTGTCCTGGCTTTGGAAGGTGGATTTGGATAGCTAATCGATTACAATATTTACTTAATAATGACAATCATCTGTATAAGACCACAGGTGCAATCTTGCACATGATAAATTGGGATTAATTTTTATATTTTTCAGAAAATGTATGATATTTCCTGACCTCAGGGACGGACCCAAAAATCTTTTTAGGATAGGGCTAAAATATTAGTATATGTCAATGCGGCCAAAGGGCGCGGCAAATTTTTAGCAACAAGTTACATAAATAGTGGTCAACTGGAATTTGTTTGTAAAATAGTAGATAAATAGATGAATATGACATTGAAAACCGCAAATTATAATTATATAAAGTGATTGGAGAAAAAAAATTATGGTTTACAAAAGAAAAATGAGGAAGTAAATAGATCTGACAAAGAAATTTCTATGTTTTAATCAAGATTTTGGGCTAAAATTTGTTTGTGCTATTAAGATCTTGGGCTAAAATTTATTTGTGCTACAACTAAAAGGATTAATCATAAATAAAGATAGGCTAGTTACTAATTTTTAGAAACAAATGTGGGCTAATTACTATTTTTTTTTAAATTACCTATACAAATTTTTTAACTATCTAAAAATAGGGACGGGCTATAGCCCGGGTTAGCCCCTTGCTAGGCCCGTCCCTGCCTGACCTATATTAATAATTAATATAGGGGTCTCCTATGCTAGCCCCAGCACAACGATACTTGATATTAAGGTCTCTTGGTGCTCCTGCAATACTTCTCTCTTTAGCCATGCAAGGGATCTTCCAATGATTCGAGGATACAAGAACACCTCTATATAATACTACGGGTAAGATAACATCCACAAAACATGTTATGATTCTGTTGCTATAATGACTTTTGTCCACGACGTACTATAGGAATCATACTTCGGTACTGAAACCACTGCTGAGCCGTTTTATGCGCAATTCAAGGACTCCTGACTGAATATAAGTGTAACACATAGTCAATCCTTCAGTAACGAAATATTCATTATAACCAGTAAGCACAAACAAAATGTAAGAGTCCTTTTATTGGTTATCTGAGTTTCAAAACATGAACCACAATTCGACCTTAAAAAAATAATATTTGGGTTTATAGCGCTAATATTACATATAGCTGTTGATGGTGGTTTTTAGCTTAGGGTTAAAATCGTAAAACACTAAACCCTAGCAGACAGTGATGTCACAATATTTAAAGTAACAAGCATTTACTAGGCACATTTACTTAAACCTTTAATGTGTCTCTAAAATAATTACCGGGATATCTTTTTCAAATTAGGGTTACGACAAGTCAAACCCTAATTCCCACGTGTGCCAATGGCAAATCATGCCAGCCACACCGACCGCGCCAAAGCATGCCAACCATGCTAGCCGCATCTCAGTACCAATGGCAAATCATGCCAGCCACATCGACCGCGCCAAAGCATGCCAACCATACTAACTGCACCTCCGTGCCAATGGTAAATCATGCCAGCCACACCAACCGCGCCAAAGCATGCCAACCATGCTAGCCACACCTCAGTGCCAATGGCAAATCATGCAAGCCACACCTACCGCGCCATGCCAAACGCACCTCGCCATGCCCCATGCCTAGCCACCATACTGACCTTCACTGCGCGGCTATCAAAAGGAAGGCGTGCAACAATCAACGGTTGCCCTTCAATCTCAGGAGCATATCCTAGCCGTCTAAGGTTACCGAAAGACCTTTGCCCCCAAAACCCTAGCTTGGTCACGCACCTAGCCCAAGCTAGTCACGCCATGCGCCTATGGAAAACCCTTGGCCCCATATCCCAAGCCAAAACCGCACCTAGCCAAGCTAGCCGCGCCATGCCAAACACACTATGCCTTGGCCCTAGTTACGCTAGTCACACCATTCCAATACAAACGCCCTTTCCTTGGCCCTAGACACACCATACGCCCATGACAAACCCTTGGCCCCACATTTCAATACAAAACCGCACCTAGGCCAATCTAGTCACTCCATGAGCCTATGGAAAACCCTTGGCCCCACATGCCAAGCCAAAACCTCACCTAGCCCAAGCTAGTCACGCCATGTGGAATTGCATTACTTTAACATCCATAGTAACTCAAAACTCATATCACTTAGCCTGGAAAAAAGAGGAGGATATATGCACTCTCAGTATGATGGTATATTCGTATGCCTTAATTGTATCTTTCCCTATCCATGCAGGTAGAACTGGACAATAAGGAATGTCCGAAATTTCTAAGAATTTGAATAGGAATTTCCAAATGGATACTGGAACATCAAAAATACTATGTCCAAAACCTATCAATCTACACTACTAAATCTGATGTATGAGTATATATATATATGTATGTATAGATGTATTTTTTAGAGCATTGCTCGGTCAAACTCGCATGCGTTTCTATCTCAAGCATGTTTGTCAATGTTAGTGATCAAAACTATAAAGTCTTGATTTCTAGTCTACCATAGCTAAGGTCTCGGACTAGGATAGAAAGTGTAGTTGAGCTCAAAAACTCCATGGCAATCATCAAACAAGAGGAAGGACTACTTAAGGAACCAGTGGATCTTCATCGACTAAAAGGTATGTGGAGACTTGAACTTATCTATCACTCAAAACTCTATCTACTCCATCTCCTATCTTGAGACAAAAGTCGTATTACTATTATTTATAGGTGAAAATGGTTTCTGCTGATTCTGGTAATTGCAAGTGTGAAAGTGAGAAACAATTTAAACCCTTGTTGATGGTGGTTTTTAGATAAAGGGTAAAATCGTAAAACCCCGAATAACCTAATGTCACCGATGAAACATTTATTAGAACACTTAATGCATATAGTCAGTAATTAATGGGGGGGTATTTTTTCAAATTAGGGTTACAACGAGCGAAACCCTAATTCCCCTATGTGTCAATGGCAAATCATGCCAGCCATACCTAGACCAAGCTAGCCGCGCCATGCCCAACGCACTATGCCTTGGACCTAGCTATGCTAGTCACCCTAACCACGCCAAATCATGCCAACCATGCTAGCCGCATCACTGTGCCAACCGCAAATCATGCAAACCACACCAAACGCGCCAAAGCATGCCAACCATGCTTACCGCATCCCTGTTCCAACGGCAGATCATGCCAGCCACACCAAACGCGCCAAAGCATGCCAACCATCCTAGTTGTACCTTTATGCCAATGTAAAATCATTCCATCCACACCTAGTCCAAGCTAGCCGCGCCATGCCAAACGCACTCTGCCTTGGCCCTAGCTATGCTAGTCACACCAACCGTGCCAAAGCATACCAACCATGCTAGCCGCATCCATGTGCCAACGGCAAATCAAGCTATCCACACCAAACGCGCCAAAGCATGCCAACCATGCTAGCCGCACCTCTGTGCCAATAGAAAATCATGCCATCCACACCTTGCCCAAGCTAGCCGCGCCACGCCAAACACTCTTTGCCTTGGCCCTAGCTATGTTATCCACTTTCCTTACCAAGCCACTATGGCATTGGCACATGCCAAATTAGCGACCGCGTCCTAGTCTTGTAAACTGTGCAACCTAGGCCAATATGTCCGTGTGTGCCATTGGCACATGCCAATAAGCACCACTAGCCACTTTCCTTACCAAGCCGCTATGCCATTGGCACATGCCAAAGTAGCGCCCGCACCCTTGGCTTGCAAACCGTGCAACCTAGGCCAATAAGGCACATTCCAACACGCACCACTAGCCACTTTCCTTACCAAGCCGCTATGCCATTGGCACATGCCAAAGTAGAGCCCGTGCCCTAGGCTTGAAAACCGTACAACCTAGGCCAATATGGCCATGCGTGCCATTGGCACATGCCAACACGCACCACTAGCCACTTTCCAAGCCGCTATGCCATTAGCGCATGCCAAGATAGCGCCCATACCCTAGGCTTGCAAACCGCACAACCTAGGCCCAAGTGGCCGTGCGTGCCATTGGCACATGCCAACACGCACCACTAGTAGCTTTCGTTACCAAGCCGCACATGCCACACGCTCTTCTAGCAGCTTTAGCATTGCCACTTGCACTCAAAGCAAGGCATTCCGCACATGCCATTGGCACATGCCACACGCTCCCCTAGCAGCTTTGGCATTGCCATTTGCACTCAAAGTGCAACCCGTGACCAAGGCATTCCGCACATGCCATTGGCACATGCCACACGCTCTCCTAGCAGCTTTGGCATTGCCACTTACACCCAAAGTGTAACTCACGGTCAAGGAATTTCGCACATGCCATTGGCATATGCCATACGATCCACTAGCATCATTGGGATGACCACTTGAATTCAACGTGCAACCTACCACCAAGACATTCCGCACATGCCACACGCGCCACTTGCAGCCTGACATTGCCACTTTCATTCAAAGTGCAACCAACACTCGAGACATCAACACAAACTGGGGGATGCTTTCTCAAGGTTTTGGTTTGGCGGTCACAGCATGCAGCGTACACTACGCTCGTATTAAGAAAGCGTGAAAAGGAATAAAAGCGGTCAATTAAATGGGGAAATAAAGGTTAAAAAGTTTTCACTCTTAAACACGCCGGTTACCACCTCCTCCCATTTAACTACCCTTTATTTCTTTCCGTAATGAGGCCAAGGTACGTTTAAGTCTCAACTTGTACAAATAGGTCTCACCTATTTCTACCAGACAACGGATCTTGGTCAATAGAAAAATACAACACTATCAGAAAGCAACTTTGAAAAGCTCACCCAAAAGGCTTCCTCCATCTTTTGCAAGCTTCCTAAGCTTCTACTTTTTTCTGATACAAGTCGAGACACTACCCAACCAGAACTCTCTGGTCTCATCACCTTTCTTTACTATCCTCCCCAAATTAACCCTTCTCCTCCACTTTGTGACCGAAGCAAGTCTGGAACGCCCATTTCTTGGTTTAGGACGGACTTGTACAGATTGATCTCTCGAACCTAAAAAGTGCTCAACATGCATCACATTTGTTTAGGGTTTAAACCAGTTTCTCACTCACCTACCGAATTTACCGAAATCGGCAGAAACGATTTTTACCCATAAACAATTGGCGATCACGGTGGGACGATTGATCTATCGGTTACAATACCAACTCCGACTCCTGATTTCGTTTCCCGAACATCAATCCCAACATGGTAGAACTCAGGTCTGGAGCAGTTGCTGAGAATACCGGCACAGAGCATGTCCCTGATTAACGTCTCTCCCAATGACATTGTAGCATCACCTAGTGACTACAGTAACTCCGAATGCACTCCCTAAAGCGCAACACCGCCAATCACCAGATTCATAGCCGCTGCCTCCTCTAGTGTATCTGCACAACCCTCTAATCACGGCAACGAAAATACCTCTTCGGGTGTCACGCCACCGGTAACCAAGGCCAGAGCCGCAGCAACGGCCCCTAATACCTCATCTAGCATGGAACCTCTGACCACAACTAAGGTTCCAACTACCCCACCGACGGGACGAGAGACCGGAGGGACCAAAGGAAGCCGTCCTTATGTCACCATCGCTGATTTGATGGAACGACATGAAATGCTCTCCAGAGACCAGACGGATATGGTTTCAACATAGAAAGAGGTAATTATCTTCCTCAAGACCCTGACAGAGCGACTACCACGTGAGTCGCTTCCTCTAGAGCCGCTTCCTCTAGAGCCGCTTAGGAACGTCATCCAATAACCCCGACACCAGCACCTCGGGAGAACGCGCATCCGCGGACGAGGAAACTCGCGCTAGAATCTCGTTGGAAAGAAATCAGCCGTCCAATTTATTCATGTGAGAAGATCTTGAACAAATTATCCGCAACCGAATCAAAAATTATGAATTGGACATGCATCATTACCAAACTCCTTACCCATCTGAAATGAAGAGAATCCCTCTTCCAAGGGGGTACTCCTCTCCCCAATTTACCATGTACGATAGTACTGGGAATGCACATGAGCATGTCTCTCGTTTCCTGGAATCCTTAGGTAAACATGAATATAATCACGTTCTTCTTCTAAGGGAATTCTCAAAATCACTTGCTGGAAGGGCGTATACATGGTACAACAACATCCCGCCGAACAGCATTCCTGACTGGAGTAGCATGGTCATTGCGTTTTACAATAAATACTTCTTCGTATCTGAATAAGTTACTTTCTCGGACCTCGGAAGAATGTACCAGTGGGATAACGAACATCCGAATGATTTCTTAAAAAGGTTCAGGGTTCAATCACTCGACTGTCATGACCCAAACGTGACTGAGCAACAGCTGGTGAATGCGTGCATCAATGGTATGGTTCCTATTTATCGCGCCTTGCTAGAGAACTTACGCTTCTAAATATTCCCCGAACTCCATGAAGCTGCCAGACGATCAGCAACGACGACACCGATATTACTGGAAAGAACTAAACCAAATCGAACCGATGACACGCGTGAAACTCGCGGGAATAAACGCCTCATCAGCAAGCAATCTAATGCCGGCTCATCCTCCGTGAACATATAAATGAAATGGGAAAAAGGAAGGACCCAACTATGGGCCACCAGCCAAAACGTGAAGCGCCAGCGTAACGGGAACCCCCTCCACGGAAGATCGTCATTAAAACTCCCATGCAACATCATGAGACCGAGTGAAATACCCTTGATTTCCCGTTTCCCATCGAGGAGGTGATTGACCTACTAGAATCCTGGGTTCAAGATGATGTTATCAGACTACCACCTCCCAGACGTCCACCGACTAAGGTTGATATGGCGAACCCCAAGTACTTCCATTACCACAGGTTCGTTCACCACCCAACCAGCGATTTCAACTGACTAAAGCATATTTTCAGAGAAAGGATAGAAGCGGAAGAACTCCAACTAGGACACTAGAGAGTGCATCGAGACCCACTCCCGATAAGAAACTGCGGGTCTTATTGGGATTCCGTGCACGAGACTGTATAATACATGATACAACATATATGCGAAATTCTCTATCTTTCCAAGGTGCAACGCCAATACATTTTCGCAGCTCTCAATCGCGTTGTATCCGGCAAACGACTTTTTCTCTCCTCGGAAACCATGTCAGGAGCCCAAGCTTCCCAAACAAGCGGAATCAAAAGGGAGAACTGGGTACTGCTGACCATGTCCCATTTAAAAGGTAATGAATTTGACAACACGCTCATCGACGCATCCTCTGACCTTAACATCATTACTTTGAAGATACTAAAGGCAACAGTATTTACAAAGCAAGACACTACCTATTCTCCGTCCGTGATTAAGAACTCGAGAGGAGAAGCTTTGAACGCGCATGGCTACATCAACCTAGATATCAAGGTGGGAGACAATATAAGGCATATAAAATTGCACATTGTCAAAGAACCGGGTCATGATATGATATTGGGACACTTATGGGTGCTCTACAACAAAGCAAAATTGGATTGCACCATCTGCAGACGCCCACTCCCGAAGGAATTTCCAACAAATCATCCCACTGGTTATCGGATCGATGAACTATCGAAGGAACCCAGACATCCGAAGAGTTCCCGTTGGCGCTATATCATGGGTTTCAAATGCAAGTAAGTTTGACCAAGAAAATTTTTCTGCAACCAGTCATTCTCCCCCCCCCCCCCATACCGTCATGGGAGCTCATCATAATTATTGGCACGGACACTGTCACGAAATGTGAATGGGGTGCTGGACCATTTTGGAACTTTTCATAAATCTTGGAAACCTCTATTGAAGCCAACGAAGCCAAGACTCAAACGGTTGCACGACGTCCAAACCCGTTCTCAATCAGAGTTGTAGTGGTTAAGGAAGGCTCGTTTCCAGTTGGGAGGATGCCAGTAAAAATGGCTATTCAGACTGATTCGCCCAATGGAAGAGAAGACGATCTGTATCTGGTGGCGGACAACTTTTGGGAGGATATTGCAAGCTCATCAACGCAGACACACCTGAAGGCGTGATAATTCACTCGTGATGGCTCAAGGCCTCCAATCCCTAAAATGCTGTACTTCCCAAATACTTGTTTTTTAGTATTTCCTTTAAACAGTTCCTATTAGTAGTTGTGTTCCGCCAAATATGAATACACCGTTTGTATTTTTTCCTTGGGGATTCCTTTTCCCGTCAAAAAAAAGAGAGCATAAATACATATCTTTCCGAATAAGTTCTCCAGATATTAGAGAAATGCATCAGATCAACCCATAAAAACCATTACAGAGCCATCATATCACAACCTCTTTCAAAATATATATATATATATAAAGCAAAATTTTGACTGATGAAGAAGAAGGTAAATATGAGTCTAAAAAAAAAAGACATCAGGGGAACTAAGCAGCTAACAGAAACAACAAAAGGGAGGAACTAGCACTCGAAGGATGGAGCACAAGTCCCATCGGTCAAGGCTATCTTCAAGCACTTTCTACAGCAATCCATCGGTCAAGGATGTTCCACTCGAGCAGCGACCTCAACATCCCATCCCGAAGCAACCACAACAGCAGCAGTGTCCGCCCCGACGACCGGTCCAACATACACCACCATGACCCCTCCGGTATCACCAACGACACCTCTAGCGTCAACTTCAAAGGATGTTTTGTTTCTGTCAGATTCTCCTTTGGAGGTTTTCTCATTGACGCTCCGAAGAAGATTTTTTGATTCATCCACATCAAAGTCAAGAACCATGGTGCTCTCCTCCAAGAGCTTCACACGTTCGTTTTTTCGTCGCTTCGACCTAGAAATAGTTCGATCCGCTCTATACCTGGACCGAGGAAAGGTTTCTCCGCACTGGAACTTCTCAACATGCCAAGATTCATGGAACAGAGATTCAATCCCAGCCAATGCTTCCTCAAGAGAAGAATATCGGTTTCCGCTAATTCTGAAGTCCTTCTCCGAAGGGTTAAAGGTGTGGCCATCCCTAGGGGGTTCCATCATACACTACAAAAAATAGGAAAATGATCAAGTCCCATCCTATCAATACACATATAAAAGAGGATAACATGGAAAGAGAAGGAGAAGAAAACATACCGGTATGATCTTTTTAGCTCGAATAACCCTAGTCGGGATGCTCCTGCGGGATTTAGGCCTCGTGATTTCACCTGGAGAATTTGGATGGTTAGAGGATGATTCGTCTCTATGCGACAAGAAAAATAGAAAAACCCAACAAGAATAACCCATTTTTCAAACAAGGGAGACGGTACGTTTGCGCTGGGTATGAATACGGAACCTTAAAAAAGGAAAGGAAGCAATGAAGGACATAACGCTTCAAGATTTTTAGCATGGATGATGCCCTGATTGAAGCCGCATTTGAAGAAAGGAAAAATAAGTAAACTTTTATATCCGTCAAAATACCTAATCCCTCCTTGTCTACACTGTTCCCACCAATTGCGCCCACTTCCTAATGACCTCCCAAATCGCGTCATCCAGCATGCTCAGCTTACCCGCCTTGTACTGGTCCCACCAATTGCTCCAACTTCCCAATGACCGCCCAAGTCATGCCAAGCTAGCACACTCATCTTCCCCACCTTGTACCGGTCCCACCAGCTATCACGCTCAGTTTCCCAACTCACGTCAACTTCTCAATACCGCCCAGCTTCCTGCTCCTCAATGATGCTGACTCCCCAATCGTGCGAGCTTCCCAATTTGTGAAAAACTGTCAGAGGCAAGGATTCCAAATCCTATCTATAAAAAAAGGTCAGACAAGCCTCCTTAATTCTCTTTACGATTTACTGCTGATATTTTGTCACCATCTTATGCTTACCTCGCAATAAAGCCCCTGTTACGAGCTAAGCATGGGACTTAATATTGATGGTGGTTTTTAGACAAAGGGTAAAATCGTAAAACCCCGAATAACCTAATGTCACCGGTGACACATTTATTAGAACACTTAATGCATATATTCAGTAATTAATGGGGGGTATTTTTTCAAATTAGGGTTACAACGAGCGAAACCCTAATTCCCATCTGTGACAATGGAAAATCATGCCAGCCACACCAAGCCCAATCTAGCCACACCATGCCAAATACACTCTTCCTTGGACCTAGCTATGCTAGTCACCCTAACCACGCCAAAGCATGCCAACCATGTTAGCCGCATCCCTGTGCCAACGATAAATCATGCCAGCCACACTAAACGCGCCAAAGCATGCCAACCATGCTAGCCGCATCCATGTGCCAACGGCAGATCATGCCATCCACACCAAATGCGCCAAAGCATGCCAATCATGCTAGCCGCACCTCTGTGCCAATGGAAAATCATGCCAGCCACACCTATCCCAATCTAGCCGCACCATGCAAAAATCACTTTGCCTTGGCCCTAGATATGCTAGTCATACCAACCGCGCCAAAGCATACCAACCATGCTAGCCGCATTCCTGTGCGTGCCAACGGCAAATCATGCCAGCCACACCAAACACGCCAAAGCATGCCAACCATGCTAGCCGCACCTCTGTGCCAATGGAAAATCATGCCAGCCACACCTAGCCCAAGCTAGTCGGGCCATGCCAAACACACTTTGCCTTGGCCCTAGCTATGCTAGCCACTTTTCTTACCAAGCCGCTATGCCATTGGCACATGCCAAAGTAGCGCCCGCGTCCTAGGCTTGCAAACCGTGCAACCTAGGCCAATATGGACGTGCATGCCATTAGCCCATGCCAACACGCACCACTAGACACTTTCGTTACCAAGTCGCTATGCCATTAGCACATGCCAAAGTAGCGCCCGCACCCTAGGCTCAAACCGTGCAACCTAGGCCAATATGGCCGTGCGTGCCATTGGAACATGCCAACACGCACCACTAGCCACTTTCTTTACCAAGCCGTTATGCCATTGGCACATGCCAAAGTAGCGCCCGCTCCCTAGGCTTGCAAACCGTGCAACCTAGGACAATATGGTCGTGCATGTCATTGGCACATTCCAACATGCACCACTAGCCACTTTCCAAGCCGCTATGCCATTAGCGCATGCCATGATAGCGCCCGCGCCCTAGGCTTGCAAACCGCACAACCTAGGCCCAAGTGTCCGTGCGTGCCATTGGCACATGCCAACACGCACCACTAGCAGTTTTCCTTACCAAGCCGCACATGCCACACGCTCTCCTAGCAGCTTTGGCATTGCCACTTGCACTCAAAGATCAACCCGCGACCAAGGCATTCCGCATATGCCACACGCACCCCTAGTAGCTTTGGCATTGCCACTTGCACTCAAAGTGCAACCCGCGACCAAGGACTTCCTCACATGCCACAGGCTCCCCTAGAAACTTTGGCATTGCCACTTACACTCAAAGTGCAATCCGCGACCTAGGCATTCCTCACATTCCATTGGCACATGCCACATGCTCCCCTAGCAGCTTTGGCATTGCCACTTGCACTCAAAGTGCAACTCACGACCAAGGCATTGCCCACATGCCATTGGCACATGCCACACGCTCCCCTAGCAGCTTTGGCATTGCCACTTGCACTCAAAGTGCAACATACGACCAAGGAATTCCGCACATGCCACACGCTCTCCTAGCAGCTTTGGAATTTCCACTTACACCCAAAGTGTAACTCGCGGTCAAGGCATTCCGAACATTCCATTGGCACATTGCACACGCGCCACTAGTAGCTTTGGCATAACCACTTGCATTCAACGTGCCACCTACCACCAATACATTCCGCACATGCCACATGCGCCACTTACATCCTGGCATTTCCACTTGCACTTAAAGTGAAACCAACACTCGAGACATCCACACAAACTGGGGGATGCTTTCTCAGGGTTTTGGTTTGGCGGTCACAGCATGCAGCGTACACTACGCTCGTATTAAGAAAACGTGAAAAGGAATAAAAGAGGTCAATTAAATGGGGAAATAAAGGTGAAAAACGTTTTCACTCTTAAACACGCCGTTTACCACCTCCTCACATTTAAATACCCTTTATTTCTTTCCGTAATGAGGCCAGGGTACGTTTAAGTCTCAACTTGTATAAATAGGTCTCACCTATTTCTCCAAGACAACGGGTCTTGGTTAGGAGAAAAATATAACACTATCAGAAAGCAACTTTGGCAAGCTCACCCAAAAGGCTTCCATCTCTTGCAAGCTTCCTAAGCTTCTATTTTTTTCTGATACAAGGCGAGACACTACCCAACCATAACTCTCTGGTCTCATCACCTTTCTTCACTATCCTCCCCAAATCAACCCTTCTCCTCCACTTTGTGACCGAATCAAGTCTGGAACGGCCATTTCTTGGTTTAGGCCGGACTTGTACAAATTGATCTCTCGAACCTAAAAAGTGCTCAACATGCAGCACATTTTTTTAGGGTTTAAACCAGTTTCTCACTCACCTACCGAATTTACCAAAATCGGCAGAAACGATTTTTACCCATAAACAACCCTAAACAATGTACTGCAAGGGAGTACTTTTAGATTCGAAAGATCAATTTGTACAAGTCCGGCCTAAACCAAGAAATGGTCGTTCCAGACTTGTTTCGGTCACAAAGTGGAGGAGAAAGGTTAGTTTAGGGAGGGAAGCGAAGAGAGTGTTGAGACCAAAATAATTATGGAAGAGTAGTGCTTGACTTCTATCAGAAGGTGAAAGCTTTGAGAAAGCTAACAAGAGTTTCCTTTCTGAGTGTGGTTTTTTCCCTGACTAAAAACTCGTGTCTCTGGTGGAAACAGGTAAGCCTATTTATACAAGTCCAAAAAGAAACGTACTCTGGCCTCTTAAGAAAAGAAAACGTATGAGTTAAATGGGAAGAGGTGGTAACACCCGGTATTTATGGGATTTGATGGAAATTATGTCCCATAATGAAAGAGCATTTCACCATTCCTTCTTGCATTTACTAACCGCCTTATTATTATTACACTATCTTGAAACGGGAATTTGTGTATGCCGCATGCTATAGACCACCAAACCAAAACCCTAATGAGCATCCCCTAGTTTGTGTTGATATCTCGAATGTTTATGGAAAACATGTAGCATGTTGTCGTGGCTTGGAAAATCAAGCTAGGGAAACTTTCTAGCCTAGTGACCTTCGACGGTTGAGATTTTGCATCTTGAGAGGAGGGGCAACCGTTGATCGTTGCACGCCTCTGTTTTGGTATCCGAGGAGTGAGGGCCAACGTGGTGGCGCGGCTAGGTTAACATGGCATGGTATGGCATGGCCAAACTTAGGTTTTTGGGCCAAAGTTTACCCTGTGTTGTCTGGTAACCTTGGATGGATAGGATTTCCTCCTGAGATTAAAGGGTAACCGTTGATTGTTGCACGCCTTGGTTTTGGTAACGACGTAGTGAGGGAAAACAGGGTAACACGGCTAGGGTGTGTTTAGGCTTGGCATGTGGGGCCAAGGGTTCGCCTTGGGCGTGGCTAGCTTTGGATAGGTACGATTTTCGATGGGCATGACATAACTAGCATGGCAAGGGCACTTGTCTTGGCATGACATGACTAGCATGGCTAGGGCTAAGGCAAAGTGTGTTTGGCATGGCGCGGATAGCTTGGCTAGGTTTGGTTTGGCTTGGAATGTGGGGCCAAGGGTTTTCCATTGGCGTATGGCGTGACTAGCATGGGCTAGGTGCGGTTTTGGGTTGGCATGTGGGGGGAAGGGTCTTCCATGGACTTATGGCATGGCCAAGGCGCTTGGCTTGGCATGACGTGACTAGCATGGCTAGGGACAAGGAAAAAGTGCGTTTTTCATGGTGCAGCTAGCTTGGATAGGTTTGGTTTAGCTTGGAATGTAGGGCCAAGGGTTTTCCATAGGCGCATGGCGTGACTAGCTTAGGCTAGGTGTGTGACCAATCTAGGGTTTTTGGGGGAAACGGTCGTTTTGTAATCTTTGACGGCCAGGATTTTCTCCTGGGATTGAAGGGCAACCGTTGATTATTGCACGCCTTAGTTTTGATAATAACGTAGTGAATGCCAGTATGGTGGCGCAGCATGGGGCCATGGCGAGGTGCGTTTGGAATGGTGCGGTAGGTGTGGATGGCATGATTTTCCATTGGCTCGGAGATGCGGCTATCATGGTTGGCATGCTTTGGTGCGGTTGGTGTGGCTGACATGATTTTCCATTGGCACAGAGGTGCGGCTAGCATGGTTGGAATGATTTGGCGCGGTTGGTGTGGCTGGCATGATTTTCCATTGGCACAGAGGTGCGGATAACATGGTTGGAATGCTTTGGTGTGGTTGGTGTGGCTAGCATGATTTGTCATTGGTACAGAGGTGCGGCTACCATGGTTGGCATGCTTTGGCGTGGTCGATGTAGCTGTCATGATTTTCCATTGGCACACGTTGGAATTAGGGTTTGTCTTGTGGTAACCCTAATTTTAAAAAGATACCCGGGTAATTATTTTAGAGACACATTTAATGCTTCAGTAAATGTGCCTAGTAAATGCTTGTTGTTTTAAATGTTGTGACATCATTGTCTGCTAAGTTTTAGTTCTTTAAAATTTTAACCTTAAACTAAAAACCACCATCAACATTAAGTTCCCTGCTTAGCTCAGAACAAGTTCCTTGTTGCGAGGTAAGCATATGATGGTGACAGACAATGGCGGAATCGAGGTGTAAATCCTTTCAAAGATGGTCATGACAATCCGACTAACCTTTTTTGGGTGGTAAAAAGAGTTTTGGCTTCCCGTATTGGTGGCCCTGCGTAAGTTGTATTGGGAATGTAGACCGTGGAGTGGTGAGATGAAAGTTACCGGCTTAGTCTGGTCATACATCCCCAAGGAAAAGGGAGCGCGGTCTTGGGAGGCGACGCAAGTGGACATCTTTGCTCGAGGGGACAAGAGGTGGCATGGTCTTGGTAAGGTAAATGCGCATGTATGATATGGTCGCGTCAGTGGAGCAGGTGGCTTGGCATAGTGTGGCCTTAGCAAGACGAGACGCACACGTACCGATATGCATGGTGGGGTCGCGATAATGGAGTGGATGGCTTGGCCTGGTGCGTCCATGGTAGGGCGCGGCTCGGTGGGGTGAGGCGTGCACATACGGCTAGGCGTGGTGGGGCCGCGACAATGGCATGAGCGGTCTTGGGCATGGAAATTGGTCTTTACGGGACCGGTTTCCTCTTTTCCCTTCTTGTCTCAAAATAGGAAATCCTTTCTTTGTTCAAACTCCCACGTACCATGTATATATAAAAGGAGGGTCGGCTTCTCTTTTTGTTTCACGCCTATTTATTCCTCCCAGTCGTGTGATAGCAGTAAAGCAGAGCGGACGAGAAAATCCCAGGTATGCCTTCCAACACTTCTTTTTAACTCGTTTTTTTTGTTGTGCTGGTGTAAACCCTAGTTGTAGGCGTACCTTTTCATGACCTTGTAGAAATGTTAGCGTGAATCTTAGGTATTCTTTGCCCGAGCTTGTTGTAACACTTAGGCATGAATACCATAGTAATGTTGACCGCCCCTACTCACTGTGAAAGGTATGCACGTGATAGTAATTGCTATGTCTTCCCAAGAAAACCAAGTTTTTAGGGTTTGCTTCTTGTTTTGGTATGGTCGTGTGCGTGGTTCCCATGGTGGGGAACACCTTCTTGGTTGGATAAGAATTTCATGATGCAGGGTATGGCCTTGAAACAGACTGGCTAGCGTCTTGGGTGAAAAAATAACTTCCGTGAACTTTCCATAATAATTTCCCCTCGTATTGTTTCGCTGTAGTTGTTTGAGAAAAATTTCATTATGATGTCACTTGGGGAGAGTTCTGCTGTATCGGAAGACGTTTGCAATTCAAAACCAAACATAGATGATAAATTCTTCACCACAGGAGAAACCATCCCAGCTATGTGTCGATTCTTCAGACCGACTCGGAAATTGAAGGAGAAGATCGATCGGTTCGGCTAGGAGCCGTAATAAGGTTTTTCCTTCAGAGGAAAGAATATCGTGCCTCTTCTATCGACTTTAAAATACCTGCAAGTCCGTTGCGTTCCTTTGAGAAATGGACGCGATTTATGATGGACCAGGAACCTGTAAAGACCAATTTGACCAGGGCGCAGATTGTCGACGCTGTTTCGGCTTCCGCAGTGCTTCATATTAGGAAAGACATTCCAGGCTTGGTTTCCTTTGTCGCCATATGGTATCCAGACACCCACACGGCCATATGTAGATGGGGTGAAATGACCATTTCCTTGGAGAGTGTGGATGTACTGCTGAACCTTCTCGGAGTTGGGAACCTTGATGTTAAGTTATCCGCTGATGAAGAAAAAATGCATGCCGCCCTAGTTGCGAAATCAAAAGGGTTCGTTTGGAAAGAAAATAAGACGAAGTGCTTTTATAACTGGTGGGTATCCCAGTGGTTTCCTGATGCGTCAGAATCGAACCAGAAGAATAGTACGCTTTATGTTGCAGCGTTCTTGTCTCTTTGGCTATCTAGAGATATTTTTGATGATGGCTCGGTTAAGAAATAGATAAGACATGGACTTATCAAGTTTTCCATAAAATTGGCAAAAGGTCATTCTCCCCCTCAGTGGTTTGTTTCTTGGTTATATGTATGCACACATGGACCAGCTGGTTTCGGACATGCGCGCCTCGAGCGGTCATATGAAAGTGGATTTGTATGTTCATGTTGCCTTTCTACAGGCATGGTTGTGGGAGTATTTCTAAAAGTATGCCCCGAAATCGTTGGCTATACTTCCTGAGTCTTGGGGTGGCTCTAGAATACTGCGTTGGTCGAACATGCGCCGAAAAACTGGTCCAAAACTAATTAAGTTTCTTGAAAACTCGTATGCGGTTAGTTTTCATCCATGGGATCCGGTGCATGCGTCTATAACTCAAATTAATACCTTTGCTCTTGCTTCCAATATGTCTTTGTATTATGATGAGGAGGGCCTGAGCGTGGGAGAGATGGTGTTCATGCGTAGTTGCATGTCTGGCTATATACCGTCTTTTTTTCGAGGATCATGTCAGGCAGTATCTTATAATATTGAGCGAGCTGCTCGACATATGGGTTTCGACCAAGGGGTCCCTCTCGTTCGTCAGCTGGAAGATCCAAAGGATCCATTATCGAACGTTCTTGATGCTAGTGTTCTTGCGCCGGGCAGAAGCCTCCCTTTCTTTCTTTCGGAATGAAATTCGTCGACTACCTCCAAGTATAACGCATTCTGACAGAGTGAATTCCTCGTCTTCCAGGAATTTGCAAAAGCCGTAGTGGAGAACACTTGTGGTAGGCCTTCCGCCGAGGTTTTAGCAAAACATCCGTTGTTGAGGGATACTTTTTTAACCAAAAGGAAACATGTCGGTCTGGACGTGGACAGTCCCCAAGAGAAAGAGCGAAGGTCTAAGAATCGTGCTGGTGGTCTTCAGTCGGGTATGGAGGCTCTCCCGACTTTTATCTCTATTAATATGCGAGTACGTATAATTTTATTCCTGACTTAGTCGAATTACATATGTCTCTGTCTCATTCTTGGGTGTCTTCCCTAGTGCCTTGCCCAGGGTCTCAGCAGTGTGAACGCCTTTGCTAAACTTGCACGTAGTCAGAAAACATCACCTCTTGAGACAGAAGGCAGCGATGCTAAGCCTACCCATGATGGAGGGGAATCCGAGAAGGATGAAAGCTCAGAGTCCAGAGATGGTCGGAGTATTTCTTCCGATAGCATTGATGAATCTTCTTCTAGTCAGTCTGAAACCGAATCGGTGAGTCCCCTCCATGTTTTTTTTTTTTTTTTTTTCGTAGTGAAACTAAATTATGATTTTTAGGAGGAAACCGTTCATGGGGATGATCTTGAAGTGGAATACCACCAGAGTAAATACGTAGCCATACATCCCACTACGGAAACTGTGCCAGCTAGCGACTTCGACATGGAGATTCATCGTCCCGAGGGAGATGACGTGACTCAGGTGGAGGATAGCAATTCGGGGGGTTAAATCGTAGTAAGGGATCTCCTGCCAGTTGCTGATTTAGTTGCAGGTGCCACCTTTAATCCTCCGTATCTGTCCCCTTTCCCATGTCATGTGTTGATTGATGGATTTAGCGATCCAGCTAAACATGCGACATTGTACACCAAGATTTGGGAAAGCCACGTTCATATTTCCATGACTAAGAAGATCACTAGTCGACATGCGTTGGTCAAGCGTGTGGTGGAATCCTTGTTTTAGATTGATGAGATGTGCAATGTGACTGGTCATACAGTTTCTGAGGATGTAATCTCGAGCTGGAAGTTCCATCATGACGTGTGCATGGGCTTCTAATTCAACGTTCCTTGGTTCGTTAAAGGTCTCTCTGATGTTGAAAGGTCGTTGGCCGGAGCAGTTGAAGGTCCTTCCGCGGAAATGATGAAGAAGCAGGAAGCTGAATTCAAGAAGTTTTGCAGGCAACTTAAATTGAAAAGGGCGGCTCTCCAGAGCACAAATGAGGCCTTTTCCAAGAGGAGCAAACCGTTGTTGGAAAACTTTCCTAGAATATATATCTGTCTTTTGGACTTCTTACCTTTAGTTTTTTTTTTTTTTTTGAAAGGAAAATGAGACGCCTGGTTTTTGGTTTTTGACTTTTTGATTTTCTCGGGTTAATAGATAAATCCTACCTTGACGGTTTTGGATTACATTTTTTTTTTAAATGAAGTGTTTATAATTGAATTGTCTTTGCTTATGATTGAAAGTGACACGGACATCCTAGGAAAAACCTTAGAACCGTGTGTTGGTAGATGACATGGGGTAAACTATGTATCTTGTCTTGAAAACTTGAAATACAAAACCACATATCTTGTCTAGGTAAGACTTACTCGTTTATTAGGTCTCCTGATGAAAGTGAACCTTCCGGGTGTAAGACCGGGTTTTATGGGAAAAACTGTCATGGAAAGTCCCTAGTCGTTGCTGAGCCGTCTGATAACCGAGTCATTTATCCTTAGGTGGATCGTCTACTTCTATCCTATGGGAATTCCCCGGTCATCCTTTGTCGTGTCATGACTAATAATCGAGTCGTCGAATAACTGAGTCGGAGTGGATCACCTTCCTTTGCCATCTTGACGTCTGGGTCGAAGAATGAAATCGCTGGTTGAAGATTCACATTGTAACCGAATGATCGAACCTCGCGCTGTGGTCGCCAATTGTTTATAGGTGAAAATGGTTTCTGCTGATTTTGGTAATTGTAGGTGTGAAAGTGAGAAACAATTTAAACCCTAAATAATGTACTGCAAGGGAGTACTTTTAGATTCAAGAGATCAATCTGTACAAGTCCGACTAAGGGTGCACACAGTACGGTTCGGCTCGGTTCTTGACGAGACCGAGTACCTGTACCTCCATAGCCTCGGTTCCAAAATTTTGGACCGGTACCTGTACCTTGTACATCGGTTCCGGTTCTATTCGGTACCAGGTACAGTACCCGGTTCCAATTGGTTCTTTTCCAGACAGAAATATGTCTTTTTCTCTTAACAATCTAAGTACTTGTTTTTGAATATATTAAGTAATACTAATATCTCAAATTCTCATTCAAAGAAACAACTAATAAGTAGCACACAAACTGGAAAACACACACAAAGTAGCAGTAGGCTGTAGCGACAAACACACACACTAAGTCTTGAAATGAGAAAATATGAAAAAAGAACAACTAGCAGTGCATCTAGTGCTGCAGTAGTCTTGAATCTTTCCATGTCAACTGTCATCAGCACTTGTGGTGTCATCAGTGTTGGTAGGGCCAAGTAATTCTGCAAAAAAAAAAACAGTTAGTAACTATTAGACTATATCTATTACTGCCAAACACAAGTAATAATGTAATATGTTACCTTCTTCAATTTCAATATCATCATCTGGTATGTAATCAGATAGAATATCAAGTTGTATTGGCTTCCTTAGCCAGCTTTGTGTGCACAACAATGCCTCAATTGTCCTTGTATATAAAGAGCTTCTACAAGGACTTATGACTCGCTTTCCTGTGCTAAAAGCAGACTCAGAGGCAACATAAGACACATGAATGGCTAATATGTCCCTAGCCATATGTCCAAGTATCTTATACTTTATACTGTTGGTCTTCCACCTACCCAGTAAGTCAAACTCCTCATCATCATCTTCTCCTTCACCTTCTTCATACTCGTCAATGAAATATTTATCCAACTTTGTTGTTCCCACATCATCATTTGGGCTTTTATTGAACCTCTTACTCCTTGACATCAACTCTTTCATACGACTTGGCCCTGCCACAGGTTTACATGCCACTCCTTTGGCTTGTCCCTGGATAGAATTACTTGACTCCTCATCATGAACTGAATAGACATCCTTATATTCTTCAAATAGAATCTTAAAATCCAACTTAACAAGCTTCATAACAGATTCAACCTTAGAAGAATTCTTCCCATACAAGAGCTCAAGAGAAAATTGTAGTCCTTTTTCTTTCTCTCTAGGATCCAACAACATGGAAAAAAAGGTTGTAGGGTTCATATTTGCATAATCACACCAATATTTGTTATACTTCTTAAATATTTTTCCAGCCATAGTAGCAATAAAAGGATCTTCATCTACATTATCTCTAAACTCAACTAGTTGCTCATATATGATAATTAATTGCCATAAGAAAGTATTTGTTGTTACCTTAGTTGAGGCTGAAAATGCAACAGTGGCATCAAAGAATACTTTCAAACATTTGACAAGGCCTCTGGAAAAGAAACAGTCATCTTCACATGGAGCAGGTTTCCTCACTAATACCTTCTTCTTTTGTTCCTTCTTCTTCTTCTTCCCTGTCACCTCAACTTCTTCTTCTTCTTCTTGTTCTTCTTCAATAAATTCTTCTTCTTCTTCACCAACATTAACATCAATATCAAAATCATTAGCATCAGGTAGATCTTTCTCACTCTGTTTTGGATAATAAAACAACTGCCGATATTCCTTGTCATACCTTTCTAACCTAGTAAATGCCTTTTCAAACACTTCTGCATCCTGTAGCATCAAGAATGTACTATTCCACCTAGTCTTAACATCTAATATCAATGTTATCTTAGACTCTATTCCAACTAATTTTGAACAACGCTTAAGCTTAGCCAACCTAGATGGAGAAACCTTTATATACTTAACAACTGACCTGATTCTTGCAATTGATTTGTTGTATACCCTCACAGAATCTTTTACCACAAGTGCAAGTACATGAGATGCACACCTTACCTGAAAAGGTGAATTCAAACAAGTATTAGATATTTTAACAAAACTAATAAACATAATCCTAAGTAGAAATTAAAAAAAAAATATAAGTCATATTCATATACATATACTTACATGCAAGTACTTAGCTCTCTCTTCTGCCCTTGTCTTTGAAACAATACTAGTCTTCAAATAATCCATTGCTACCTTGTTAGCACACACATTATCCAAAGTGACAGTAAACACATCTTTAAGCTCCCAATCTGACAAACACTTCTCTAACATCTCACCAATGTCAATTCCTTTGTGACCACTAACCTCAGAAAACATAATAATTCTCTTTTGATACTTCCATTGCTGATCAATAAAGTGTACTGTTACACAGATGTAGTTGAAATTGTTTGGTGAAGTCCATGTGTCTGTTGTCAAACTAACCCTCTGCTTGGTTGACTTGAAGTAGTTTTCCAACTTTCCTTTCTCTAATACATACATGTCTAATAAACATATATAAATAGTCATTCTACTTGGCATAACAAATCTAGGCTCTAAGACATGCATCATTCTCCTAAAAACTTCACCCTCAACTGCTCTAAATGACATCTCATTAATTATAATAAATTCAACAACTGCCCTTTTACATTTTTCTTGACTGAAAATAGTAGAGACTAACTGACCTTCATCCTCACCCAGTTCTGCAGATTTTAATGTTAGAGTTTGTTGTCCTTTTGGCTTTGGCTTGTTAGGATTCTGCTTGCATCTGTTGAAGTGCTTCCACATTCCACTTGTACCATTCCTTCCAGTATGAGCCTTTATCAACTTCTTGTAGTAATTGCATAAAGCATCTTGAACATTTAACCTCTTGAAATGATTCCAAATGTTAGAAGTTATCTTAAGATTCTTAACAGCCATTTGACTAGAAGTAGCTTCAACATCTACTGCTGATGTGTCTGGCTGTGCTGCTTCATTTGTTGGTTGGATTGAGGATCCAACAACTGTATCTGTGGCAGTGGTAGGTGTAGCAGTTGTAGGTGTAGGAGTAGCTGTTCCATCATGAGCTTGACTTGATGCATCCATGCCAGCTTATGACCGAGAAAACAAATTTTAAGTGCTGAAAAATGAAATAAGAACTTAAATGTAACTGAAATGAAATAAGAACTGAAATGAAACTAAAATGAAATAAGAAATGAAATAAAAACTCAACTGAAAAATTAAATAAGAAACTTGATGCATCCATACTTATAGAATGAAGAAGAAATAAGAACTGAAAATAAAACCTCAAAGGAAATAAAAAATAAGAACTGAAAATAAAAGTGAATTCATAACTGCATAAATAGAATCATAGTATCATTATCATACATATAAAAGTTCATAAATATTAAAGACATTATACTTCTAAGCATAACTGCATAAGTTCCAAGTGTAATTGCATTAAGCATAACCGCATAATATCAACTTCTAAGCATTATTTATGTGAGCTCTATTATGATTAGGATTGCGGGGGAATCTTTTAAAGTGCTTCCACAAGGCAGAAGTTCCATTTCTGGACATGTTAGCCCTATAATTCCTTCCACAATAATTACAAGTGGGTTCTTAAACATTTCTCCTAGTGAAATGGCGCCATATTTCGTTCGGAACCCTAGATGGAATTGATGCATCCATTTGACCCTGTTATAAATATTGAGTTTATAACATCAAACAAAAGTTACAAAACCTTATTTCTGTGCTTCCATATAAACAAAGTCAACATACAAAATATCTGATTCCAGTTATCCCAAGGCTTCCTAAGCCATTTGTATCCCCATTGAAGAAAATCATTAATAAAGGGTAGACAGGGCATAGCAACAGTAAACTAAAGTACCAATCTGCTCTAACAGGAGCTATTAATAAACAAATTGTCTAAAGTACAAGGAACACTAAAGAGCATTCTTAGTGTGGACAGGGCGTTGCAAGAGTAAACCAAAGTTCCCCACCCTATAGTCTAAAGTAAAAATTGTCTTCTCATCCCATTAATGCATACCAAACCCCGTAAAGAGCATCAGCACCCCGTAAAGTATCATTATCATCTTTCTTAATGTAAACATACCTTATTTTATTTACATTTTTCTGGTCAAAGTATAAAGATAAGATTGATCACAATTCAATCTTAGTCTACAATATCATCCGAGATTCCAAATAGCCAAACAAACCCACAATCCAGCAATCACCAAATTCATATTGACACATTCTACAGTATGAAGTATCCCCCTAATTTCTAACACCCTAATTTCTCAAATTAACTGCATTTCTCAAAATACTAACACCCTAATTTCATTAACAAAAATAATAAAAAATCAAAAGAAAATATTAAGAAGAATAGAAGATAGAATTCTTACCAAATCCAAGTCAAATCAATCAACTCTTGCAAATATGATGAATAAGTAATAATTACAAATCTGAAAAATCAAAAGATTAAAGGTAGAATTATTAGATTCAGAAGATTCATAATTATTACAATTCTTAAAATAGGAGAACTGAATAAGAATTACCATTTGAATCAACACTTGTAATGGATAAGAGAAGATTGCCGCTCGTCTCTGTTAATGAAGATTCGGAATTATTACAAATTTTAATTAAAAAACCCTATTTTAATTCAAAATATCAAAATAGGAGAACTGATTAACCGAATCAACACTTACCCTTTGAATCAACACTTGTAATGGAGAAGAGAAGATTGTCGCTCGTCTGTCGTCTCTGTTAATGAAGATCTTCAATTCGGTTCGCTTCTTCTCCTTCTCAGACAGAGAGGAGACGGAAAAAATAAGAAGAAGAAAATGAGAAAGAGAAACCCTATAATGTTCGCTTATATACCCCCCTCTAATCTAACGGCTAATACTGATCCCTTATCCCATAAATCTAACGGCTTTAATTATTCAAGACTTTCGGTCCGGTACGGCACAGTACTTGTACTGGACCATGTACCTGTACCCCCAGACCTCGGTTCCTAATTTTTGGGACCGGTACCTGTACCTTGTACCTCGGTTCGGTCCAAAACCAGGTACGCTTCCACCGGTTCCGGTTCGGTCCGTCGGTCCGGCTCGGTTCCTGTGGGGCTAACAAGAGTTTCCTTTCTGAGTGTGGGATTTTCCCTGACCAAAAACTCATGTCTATGGTGGAAATAGGTAAGCCTATTTATACAAGTCCAAAAAGAAACGTACTCTGGCCTCTTAAGAAAAGAAACAGATGAGTTAAATAGGAAGAGGTGGTAACGCCTGGTATTGATGGGATTTGATGGAATTTATGTCCCATAATGAAAGAGCATTTCACCGTTGCTTCTTGCATTTACTAACCTCCTTATTCTTATTACACTATCTTGAAATGGGCATTTGTGTATGTCGCCCGCTATAGAGCACCAAACCAAAACCCTAATGAGCATCCCCCAGTTTGTGTTGATGTCTCGAATATTTTTGGAAAACATGTAGCATGTTGTTGTGGCTTGGCAATTCAATATTGGGAAACTTGCTAGCCTGGTGACCTTCAACGGTTGAGATTTTGCATCTTGAGAGGAGGAGCAACCGTTGATCATTGCACGCCTCTGTTTTTGGTAGCCGCGTAGCGAGGGCCAACGTGGTAGCGCGGCTAGGTTGGCATGCCGTTGTCATGGCATGGTTTGGCGTGGCCAAACTTAGGTTTTTGGGCCAAAGGTTACCATGTGTCGTCTGGTAACCTTGGATGGATAGGATTTGCTTCTGGGATTGAAGGGCAACCGTTGATTGTTGCATGCCTTTGTTTTGGTAGCCGCGTAGTGAGGGCCAACAGGGTGGCGTGGCTAGGGTGTGTTTAGGCTTGGCATGTGGGTCCAAGGGTTCTCCTTGGGCGTGGCTAGCTTTGGATAGGTACGATTTGGGCTTGGAATGTGGGGCCAAGGGTTTTCCATGGGCGTATGGCGTGGCTAAGGCCAAGGAAAAACGTTTTCACCATAAATTTCCTTATTTAATTGACCGTATTCATTCCTTGAATGCCTATTTTATTGCGAGCAAAGTGTACGCTGAACGTTGTGAACGCCAAACCAAAACCCCAAGAAAGCATCCCTCAGTTTGTGTTAATGTCTCGAGAGTTGGGCGCAAGTGGCAATGCCAAAGTTGCTAGTGAAGCGTTGTGGCATGTGCGGGATGTCTCGACCGTGAGTTGTACTTTGAGTGCGGATGGAAATTCCAAAGTCACTTAGTGGAGCATTTGGCATGTGCCAATGGCATATGAGGAATGCCTTGGCCGCAAGTTGTATTTTGAGTGCGTATGGCAATGCCAAAGTCGCTTAGTGGAGCATTTGGCATGTGCCAATGGCATGTGCGGGATTCCTTGGCCGCAAGTTGTGCTTTGAGTGCGGATGGCAATTCCAAAGTCGCTTAGTGGAGCATTTGGCATGTGCGGAATTCCTAGCCCGCAAGTTGTACTTAGAGTGTGGATGGAAATGCCAAAGTCGCTTAGTGGAGCATTTGGCATGTGCGGAATTCCTTGGCCGCATGTTGCACTTTGAGTGCGGATGGAAATTCCAAAGTCGCTTAGTGGAGCATGTGGCATGTGCCAATGGCATGCACGGAATGCATTGGAATAGAAAGTGGCTAGTGGTAACGTGTTTGGCATGTGACAATGGCACGTATTGCGGGCGCTACTTGGGCATGTGCCGATGGCATAACGGCTTGGAATGAGGATTGACTAGTGGTTGCATGTTGGCATGTGCCAAAGGCACGCACAGACACTTTGGCCAAGTTACGGGCGCTACTTTGGCATGTGCCAATGGCATAGTGGCTTGGAATAGAAAGTGGCTAGTGGTTTGTGTGTTGGCATGTGCCAATGGCACACACGGCCATTTGGGCCTTGATTTTTGGGCTTGGTAGCGGTTTAGATAATGCCTAGTGGTGCATGTTTGGAATGTGCCAATGGCACGGACGACCATGTTGACCTAGTTGCACTGTTTGCAATCCTAGGTCTCTATTTGTGGCGTGTGCCAAACGTCATAGCGACTTTGGAATTGGCTAGTGGTGGGTGTTGGCATGTGCCAATGGCACACACGGCCAAGTTGACCTAGTTACACGGTTTGCAAGCCTAGGGCGCTATTTTTGGCATGTGCCAAACGACATGGCGACCTGGAAATTGGCTAGTGGTGCGTGTTGGCATGCGCCAATGGCACGCACGGCCAAGTTGACCTAGTTGCACGGTTTGCAAGCCTAGGGCGCTATTTTTGGCATGTGCCAAACGACATAGCGACTTGGAAATTGGCTAGTGGTGCATGTTGGCATGTGCCAATGGCACATATGGCCAAGTTGACCTAGTTGCACGGTTTGCAAGCCTAGGTCGCTATTTTTGGCATGTGCCAAACGGTATAGCGACTTGGAAACTGGCTAGTGGTGCGTGTTGGCATGTGCCAATGTCATGCACGACCAAGTTGACCTAGTTGCACGGTTAGCAAGCCTAGGGCGCTATTTTTGGCATGTGCCAAATGGCATAGCGGCTTAGTTTGGCGGGGTTGCCTGTTGGTGCAGTATGTGGTTTGGTTTTGGCGTCGTTTCCATGGTGCGCAGTATACGGATTGGTTTTGGCATCGTTGCCATGGTGCGTAGTATGCATCTTGGTTTTGGCGTCGTTGCCATAGTGCACAGTATGCGGCTTGGTTTTGGAATTAGGGTTCTGTGTTGAAAACTCTAATCCGGTATTTTGAAAAAAAAAATACCCCTATTAATTATTTACACCTGAATTAAATGCTCAGTTAACGTATTGCAGGTAACATTAGGTCATGGGGTTTTATGATTTTACCCCTTGTTTAAAATCCACCATCAACATTAAGTCCTCTGCTTAGCTCGGAACATGAGCTTTGTTGTGAGGTAAGCATAAGATGGTTCCAAGAAAAAATCTGAGGGAAAAGCGAGAGATTTATCTGACCTTTTTTCTGAGATACGAACTGGATTTGGAATCCTTTTCCTTGGCAGTTTTTGCACGAATCAGGAGGTTGGCAAAAATTGGCGAAAATGGACGGCTGGGAAGCATTGAGCTGCTGGCGCGAGTTGAGAAACTGAGCGTGTTGTCTGGTGGGGCCGTTGGGAGATGGACGTGATAGCTGGTGTAACTTGGGCAACATTGACATGTCAGCGCGATTGGTGGGACCAGCATGAATTTTGGAAAGTTGGCCCGAGTTGGCAAATTGAGCATGCTAGACGGTGGGGCCGGTTCAAGCGAGGGAAGAATAATCGCTTGATGCAAAATTTTCTTATGAGTTGAATTGTCTTCTTTGTGCACGACTCTGATTGGGGATACTTTATTGATGTGTGATTTCCTAGGGCCATTACAGCCATGAAGCACGCCCTTCCTTCTCACATAAATATTACTGGCAAGATTTCGTTGTCTTCTCCCTCTCTACTGGCCGTTTAGTGAGGCGAATACACCGTTTTCATACTTTTGCGATGGAAGCCCATGGTGACAATGGCGATGGTATTGTTGGTTTCTCCGAGAAGCATCATAGGATTAATGGAGCTCGATCTTCTTACAAAGAGTCATTGGGTGGGATCGGCTCATTACTTTGCGAGATTAGAGCCATCATCTAAGATATCCCTTCTGTTCCTCCGGGTGATGTACGCAAAAAAGCACAGGTTCCCATGGATTCTGACATGAGCGAGTTAAGTGATTTTCTTGTAGGAGCTGCTGAGGAGAATCTTGGTGAAAACTTTGTTGATACCGTTGGTGCCGCTGGAGGAATCATGATTGCGCACGTTGAATCCACGTCGGAGATGAAGGGGAAAGAAACGTTGGTTTGCGCTGCTGGAAAGGCATCTGGATGGAAAACGGAGGCCGTTGTTGCTGTTGACGTGTCTTCTTTGTGGAACCTTTGCTGCCCGGAGGATTGGTGGGAGAAGTATAGGAAGAAGTCTTAACGAGGCGAATCTTCTTTCTTTTGTTTCTCTTGTGTCCTAGTCTCCTTTTAATGTCTTGCAATTTTCCTTTCATTGTATCTTGTGCTGAGCCTCCGTGGCTTGGTCTTGTAATAATTTGTGAGCTTGAAAGTTCCGCCGAAAAGATAACCATTTTGTCTTCTGTGTGTTGTTTTTTTTTTTTTTTTTTGGGTAACGGGTTTTGAATTTTGGGTTGATCTTGAGAAATTTTCAAGGAATAAAAAGGGGTTCTTTTATTTCACTGGAGAGGATATATTAGATTGCTCTACAGGAGCGACAATTAAAATTTTGCTAGATGAATGTAAGTGATGCATCCATGCTGATGCAATACATAGTAGGAGTGAAAAGGAAAATTGTTAAAGATGTATTGAGGAGCAAGTGTTAGGAAATTGAATATCTTGACCTTTCAGATGTTGGCAGCCTCCAACCAGCGCGAATGAATCACCATGCCTTCCAGTTTATCCGTGTTGATAAGTTTGCAATAGACACCCAAGAGGATGTCGGCTACTAGGTATGGTTCATCTTCCTCTTCTTCGGGAGAACTTTTCCGAATCAGCATCTTCACAGTCATCTTTCCGACTTGAAATGAGGCGGCTCTGATTACTATATCCCCTATCTGGAAAGTATTGGGTTGTGGTACGATCGCCTGGTTGTTGTTCCCGTAGTCTTATAGGGTGACTTTCAGATACCTGGTGAAACGCTTAAAAGGTTCGGAGTTCTATTCACATCTCTTGATAGTGTTGTTCTCGAAAACCTTGTCGAGTCCCCACGGAGGGTTGCGATGAGAAATGGTTGGTGATAAAGAGTGCTTCTTAGTCATGCTTACTTGAGTTTAGAGTTTGGCAGGTGGATTTGGCGAATCCTTTTCTAGTAGTAAATTATTGCTGGTAAGCTGTTAACAGGGTAGCAAGTTAGTCGGCTTGTTGGATACCCTCTCTAGTGTTGACATGGGCAAGGGTGACGCTCCTAATTCCGTTTTGTTGTCAAGTACCCACGGGAGCCCCAAAACCATGTCGTAATTTAGATTCTTGACAATGTACAAAGTCCCGCGTGTTGCGATTTTTCCTATGTTGATCCCAAGACTAGTGTAGCCAAGCGCATGCAGGTTATTCCTCTCGTGGTTTTTGATAGCCGATGGGGAGTGAGTGGCCTCTTGTTTTGTTACTCCTGCCGCTTTCAGGGTCTTGAATATAACAATGTTGAACTCTAAGGCTGCGTCGATGAGCGTGTTGTCAAACTCGGCGTCCTTTAAGTGGTCCATGGTGATAAGTCCCCAGTTGTGCTTATCGGCAGGGACGCCTGGCGAGATCTGTTCCTCATGTGTGTGTTTTGTGGCAGAATGGAGTCGCTTCCCAAATACTATATGGTTCAGTGCTGCGAAAGCGTATCGACGTTGCTCCTTGGAAAAGTAGAGAATTTCGCATATGTGTTACATCATGGACTGCACTGTTTCTTGTATGGAGTCCCCAGAGATTGCACAGTTTCTTATGGGAAGCGGATCTCTATGTACTCCTTCATTCCTTAGTCGTAACTACCCTGCCTCTATATTTTCTTTGAAAATGCTTTTTAATTTGTTGTAGTTGCTGGTTGGATGAATGACGAATCTGTGGTAGTGACAAAATCTGGGATTTGCCATCTCCTCTTCAGTAGGTGGGTGCCGAGGAGCCGGTAGCCTGATGACATCATCATGGACCCATGTTTTCAGAAGTTCGATTACTTCCTCGATCGGAAAGGGGAAGTTCGAGTCGTCTCCTCTGGCTTCAGGGCGACGTTCAGATGGCTTGGTTGGGGCTTTTCGCGGGGCTTCCCTTCGTGTTGTGGACGTGCGCCCAGGGTATTGATCCGTTGGAGGTGTTTTCCTCTTTTCCCTTTCCTCTACCACGCTCACGGAGGAGGGGTCGGTGTTGTATGGCTTATTAAGAAAACGCGGGCTTCTTCGAACTTCTCGTGTATCTTCCTTTCTAGGAGGCCTAGTTCTTTCCAACAGGGCTGGCGCTGTCGTGGATGATCTTTTAACAGCTTCGTGGAGTTCGGAGAAGGTCTGCAATCGTAAGTTTTCCAGTAAAGCACGATAAATAGGAGTCATGGCATTGATGCATGAATTCACTAGTTGCTGCTCAATCGCACCCGGGTCGTGGAAGTCCAGTGCTTGAATCCTGAATCTCTTGACAAAATCATTTGGATGTTCGTCATTATGTTGAAACATTCTTCCCAGATCCGAGAGAGTGACTTGCTTGGACACAAATAAATACTTCTTGAAAAAGGACGTAACCATTTTACCCTAATCGCGGATGCTTCCTGGGGCGATGCAGTTGTACCACATGTACTCTCTTCCAGTGAGTGACTTTGAAAATTCTCGCAGGCGAATAACATGGTTGTATTCGTGCTCACCTAGAGCCTTTATAAATCGTGAGACATGTTTCCTTGCGTTGTCGGTTCCGTCGTATAAGGCAAACTGAGGGGATGAGTATCCTCTTGGGAGGGGAATTCTCTGGATTTCAATTGGATAAGGAGGTTGGTGTTGATGCACATCCGTGTCGTTCTTGATTCGGTTTTATAGGAGTCGTTCCAGGTCTTCACGTGTTACGAAATCCAGTGGGCGATTTCCTGCCACTGGTTTCCTAATGAGGATTTCCGCGTTTGCGTTGGAGTGCTCAGTTGCGGTTCCAATTCCAATATCATTGGGAAAACTTGACCTTGACGCTATCTGGCGTATCCTTCCTGGGTTGTGACATTAGCATCAAGGTTGTGACATCTGCTCTTAATTCAGGCTGTCGTGGCTCCCATGGAAGTTGCTCTGTCAAGACTTTGAGGAAGACGAGCACCTCCTTCTGTGTTGAAACCATATTTGTTTGAGACCTGTCTAGAGCCTCCTGCCTTTTCATCAAATCCGTGATTGTGAAATAAGGTTTGCCTCCTCTGTTATCTCGCCCCGGCGATTGAGTGGATGTTGTGGCTCGAGTGGTGATTGGAGGAATCATGCCTGCTGAAACACTGGTGGAGGCAGCGGCGGCACGAGCCCTGGTGATTGGAGGCATGATACCTGAAGGGCTGCCCTTAGTTCCGTTTGAGTTGGAAGATGGTGCGGAGACATTTGGAACGGAAGTAGCCCTGGTAACAGGAGGTGTAACACTTGGAGGGGTACTTTTCATGATTCCAGGATCGGCAGGTTACGCAAAGGCATTGGTGTAAGGAGAATTTGTGCTAGGGGCGGCTTCTATGTTGGCGCCTTCATATTTTGTCGCGGACCTAGATCTTAGTTCTACCATGTTGAGCGAATGGTAAAGCAGATTTTGAACTAAAGATCAGTTTTTGTAACCGAGAGATTGAAACTCCCGCTGTGGTCGCCAATTGTTTATGGGAGAAAATCGCCTCTACCTAATTTGGTAAATTCGATGGTGGAGAGACTGGTTTAAACCCTTAAACAAATATGCTGCACGTGAGCACTTTTGATTCGAGATATCAATCTGTACAACTCTGGCCTAAACCAAGAAGATGGTCGTTCCAGATTTTCTTCGGTCACAAAGTGGAGGAGAAGGGTTGATTTGGGGAGGATAGCGAAGAAGGGTGATGAGACCAGAGAGTTCTGGCTAGGTAGTATCTCGACTTGTATAAAAAGTGTAGAAGCTTGCGGAAGCTTGCTATGGAAGCTTTTGGGAGAGCTTGCAAAGTTGCTATCTAATAGTGTTGTATTTTTCCTGACCAAGACTTTTGTGTGTTGGAAGAATAGGTGAAACCTATTTATACAAGTGATATTGAACATACCCTGGCCTCATTAAGGAAGTGAGTAAATGTGTCAATTAAAACAGAGGAGGTGGAAATCGTTGGCTTTATGGTGAAAAACGTTTTCACCATAAATTTCCTTATTTAATTGACCGTTTTCATTCCTTGCACGCCTTGCTTTATTGAGAGCGTAGTGTACGCTGCACGTTGTGACCGCCAAAACAAAACCCCAAGAAAGCATCCCCCAGTTTGTGTTGATGTCTCGAGAGTTGGGCGCAAGTGGCAATGCCAAAGTTGCTAGTGAAGCGTTGTGGCATATGCGGGATGTCTCGACCGCAAGTTGTACTTTGAGTGCGGATGGAAATTCCAAAGTCGCTTAGTGGAGCATTTAGCATGTGCGAAATCCCTCGGCCGCAAGTTGTACTTTGAGTGCGGATGGAAATTCCAAAGTCGCGTACTAGAGCATTTGGCATGTGCGGGATGCCTTGGCCGCAAGTTGTGCTTTGAGTGCGGTTGGAAATGCCAAAGTCGCTTAGTGGAGCATTTGGCATGTGCGGAATGCCTTGGCAGCAAGTTGCACTTTGAGTGCGGATGGAAATGCCAAAGTCACTTAGTGGAGCATGTGGCGTGTGCCAATGGCATGCGCAAAATGCCTTGGAATATAAAGTGGATAGTGGTAACGTGTTTGGCATGTGACTATGGCACGTACGGCCACTTTGGCAAAGTTGCGGGCGCTACTTTGGCATGTGCCGATGGCATAGCGGCTTGGAATGGGGATTGGCTAGTGGTTGCGTGTTGGCATGTGCTAATGGCACGCACGACCACTTTGGCCAAGTTGCGGGCGCTACTTTGGTATGTGCCAATGGCATAGCGGATTCGAATAGAAAGTAGCAAGTGGTTTTTGTGTTGGCATGTGCCAATGGAATACACGACCACTTGGGCCTTGAGTTTTTGGCTTGGTAGCGGTTTAGAAAATGGCTAGTGGTGCATGTTTGGCATGTGCCAATGGCACGCACGGACATGTTGACCTAGTTGCACGGTTTGCAAGCATAGGTCTTTATTTTTGGCGTGTTCCAAACGGCATAGCGACTTGGGAATTGGATAGTGGTGCGTGTTGGTATGTGCCAATGGCACGCACGGCCAAGTTGACCTAGTTGCACGGTTTGCAAGCCTAGGGAGCTATTTTTGGCAAGTGCCAAACGGTATAGCGACTTGGAAATTGGCTAGTGGTGCGTGTTGGCATGTGCCAATGGCACACACGGCCAAGTTCACCTAGTTGCACGGTTTGCAAGCCTAGGGCGCTATTTTTGGTATGTGCCAAACGACATAACGACTTAGTTTGGATGGGTTGCCTGTGTGTGTAGTATGCGGCTTGGTTTTGGGGTCGTTGCCATGGTGCGCAGTATGCGGCTTGGTTTTGCCGTCGTTGCCATGGTGCACAGTATGCGGCTTGGTTTTGGAGTCGTTGCGATGGTGCGCAGTATGCGGCTTGGTTTTGGCGTAGTTGCCATGGTGCGTAGTATGCGGCTTGGTTTTGGCGTCGTTGCCATGGTGCGCAGTATGCGGCTTGGTTTAGGGTTCTGTGTCGAAAACCCTAATCCGGTATTTTGAAAAAATAGCCCTATTAATTATTTACAGCTGAATTAAATGCTCTTAGTTAATGTGTTACGGGTAACATTAGGTCATGGGGTTTTACGATTTTACCCCTTGTCTAAAATCCACCATCAACACCGGGTAATTATTTAGAGATACATAAAAGGCTTCAGTAAATGTTCCTAGTAAATGCTTGTTGCTTTAAATGTTGTGACATCACTGTCTGCTAGGGTTTAGTGTTTTACGATTTTAACCCTAAACTAAAAACCACCATCAACAACTATATAGATTAAGAATATACACATGTGATATTTCGAGCTGAGTATATCTCGTTTATCTATTTATCGAAATATGTGTTGGTAAAGCTTTAGATTTAGCAAAGTTCATCTTTACCTAGTGACAAAAGTCATGTTATGTTTCAATCAATTTGGAAATCGCTCTGACGAAAAATAGTTTGTGAATAAAAACTATATAAGGTCCTCTGAGAATGTTTCAATGGTTGAAATGAGAGTTTAGATAATATAACCATTGGGGGATATAAATATTGTTGTGGTAACATATATATGTATAAGTCCTTAGCACTTGAACCAAAGTTTGCGAACTTTGTTGATCAAGTGAAATCGAAACTTGAGCAGTCAACCCAGTTCACGAACTTAGTCCGCGAACGTGCGTAGTTCTCGAACCCAAGAATTTCTGCTGGAGTTGTAGATCGGCTTCAGTCCACGAACTCAATCCGCGAACTCACGGAAATTCTCGAACCCGAGAATTTCTGCTGAAGTTTGCGAACTCCAACTGGTTAACTTGAGTCCGTGAACTCAGTCCGCGAACTTGAGTGGTTATGTCTTAAAACGATGTTCGTGAACTTATCTAAATTATCTAAGGAATGCTAGTGCAAACCGTGGATTTATAGTTCATGAATTGATTCGAGTGAATCACATCTTTTTTGCTTCAATTGTATCTTGTGTAGTACATGAGATCTCATAGCAATTGAACAACTCTCTAACTAGTTCATTTGAGTCATTTGGACTACTTATGGTGAAGAAGAATATGGTTGATATGAAAGTTATCATTTTGCTAACCATTTGGTTGACTAATATTGAACCAACTATTATACACGTTTGGGTACGGTTACACAAACCCAAAATCGTCAAGTTTCGATCTAACGGTTGAGAGATATTATATTGCATCTAATCAGGTTTTCATCTAACGGTGAATATTGAATGCTTTGTTACTAAGCTAACATTGATTGCAAACCCTGATTTGAAAGATTATATAAGGGATAACTCTAGCAACTGGGAAACCTAATCCCCACAAATTATGTGTGATACTAGTTTGCTAAGCTAGAGTCGATTCTCCTTTAACCTTTGGTTTTCTTCTTCTAAAACCAGGTTAACGACTTAAAGACTTCATTGGGATTGTGAAGCCAGACCGATACTACTTTTCTTATAGTTGTGTGATATGATATTGCTGTTTCTATCGTACGAGTACAATTGTAATAATTGGCTTGAGATTTCTATCTCCGATAGGCAAGATATAAAAGTAATCACAAACATCTTCATCTCATCGTTTGTGATTCCTCGATAATCTTCTTCGCTGCATAAATTAAGTTTATTCTGAGGTGATTGATAAAACTGAGTTGTTCTTCGGGAATATAAGTCTGGTTTTATTGATTGGTTCATGTTCACCTTGATTTATTAAAAGACGGAACAAAACTCATAGGCTTATTCGTGGGAGACGAATTTATCTATCTTGTAGACTTTTCTGTATGAGACAGATTTGTTTGCTAAAGTCTTCGACTTAGGGTCGTAGCAACTCTTGGTTGTGGGTGAGATCAGCTAAGGGAATCAAGTGCGCAGTATCCTGCTGGGATCAGAGGTGTAGGAGCATAACTATACCTTGGATCAGTGTGAGATTGGTTGGGGTTCAACTACATTCCAGATCGAAGTTAATTTGGAGAAGGCTAGTGTCTGTAGTGGCTTAATAAAATGTATGTTTAATCTGGACTAGGTCCAGGGGTTTTTCCTGCATTTGCTGTTTCCTCGTTAACAAAATTCTGGTGTCTGTGTTATTTCTTTTCCACATTATATTTTTATATAATTGAATTAATACAGGTTGTGCTTTGTTCAATCAATTAGAATATCCGACCTTATTGGTTATTGATTTAAATTAATTGACACTTGGATATTGGTCTTTGGTACCATCCAAGTTATCTCTCTTTGATTAAGACTCGGGAATCGTATTTGCTTGAGTAAATCAAATTGAGAGATTGAGATAATAACTCTTTGAGATATTTTCTTTTGATTGAGTCTAGTTGATTCTCTACAAAACAACTCAGAGTTGTCCATCCATAATGCTAATCGAAATATTGGGTGAGGTTGTTAGACCCACCTTTTCAGTATGATACTAATAAACTTTACAATTCACGTTTCATTGGTTCATTTTATATCTTGCTATGTATTAAAGGTGCTCACGTACCCAAGAAACAATAAGGTGCTGACACTTTTCTTTGTTTGGAGGTGTAAGTCATCTTCTTTAATTATGTTTTGGTGGTCTTTTTTGTTCACTGATCATTGTTTTGGTGGTTTAAAGTAAAATAGAAAATATAAGGTGCCGGCACTTTTCTTTGTAGGATCAAGTTCATTTTATATTTTTATACAGTGCTCATATACCCCAGCAACAATAAGGTGCTGGCACTTTTCTTTGTTTGGAGGTGTAAGTCATTATCTTTATTTATTTATTTTTGTTTTGGTGTTCTTTTTGTTCACCGATCCTTAATAAATTGATTTAAAGTAATCATCGATACAAGTGATCATTAAACAGTAAACATCGATATGCTTCAAAAAAAAAAAGAGTCATTAATCCCAACTTTTAAAGAAATTGGAATATTTGTTGCACTTATCATTTAACCTATAGTATTTTTTTTTACAGAGAAGAGGACATTAACGATGGTTTAGTATTTTTTTTCGTCAATATTGTAACTACATGAGAGTGGGAAGTCTATTCTTGAGGTACAATTTTGAGTTGGTATGTATCTGCTTAGGAATTGCTTAGGCATTTGTCTATAACTGTCGTAGCTTTCCATTTTGAACATCACATCTCAAACTAGCTCAGGTAACGATATTTTCTTTAAATCTTTTTCTCCCATATTGAGTACTTGCTATCTCAGCTCAAATGGAAGAGCACATGGTTTTCAACCATGTAGATGTGCGGTTCGACTCCCACGGATAGTATTCTCATTTAAGTAGGCTAAAATCTTACATGATTCCGATAACAAAACATAAAACTAAAGACATCAATCCACATCAAGCATTGGGATTCTATCAAATCTGACACCTTTAGCTTAGTCGACTTAATTGTAGAACAAAAACTTGGTGACACCAAGTAAAAAATATACCGGGATGGGGGCGAGGCGAAGCCGAGCCACACCAAATAAAAAATGAATCAGAACGGGGGCAAGGCAAAGCTGAACCACACTAAATAAGAAATCTTAAGCGACGGTCGAGGCGAAGCCGAGCCATACCAAATCATAAATCCATTGCGATAGGGGCTCGGCTTCGCCTCGCCCCGCCAAATTAAAAATGCATCGGGACGGGGACGAGGCAAAGCCGACTCACACCATATGAAAAATGTTAATTGACGGGCGAGGCGAAGCCGAGCCACACCAAATACAAAATATGGTTAAAAGAAAAAGATGAATTGGGGAAGCAAGTTTGCCGATCCGCCCGGGCCTAGCACAGGCACAAAATCTAGTGGATCAGTAGCTAGAGATGGTCCCTCATGTCAATTACAGATATGGTTACTAGAATCCTATAGTTACTAGTTAGGCGTAGGTGCGACATCTCCCATATCTCTATCTCTATTTGTAAATGCAGCGGCGGAGGCCAGGAGCCAAGCTTAAAATGGTGCACTTTGTTTTGAAATTTTGAATTAAAATGGCGGTATACATATTCTCTATCTCTATTTGTAAATGTATCAATCTGTTAAAAGTGACAATTTATCTTTACATCCTTACATAAACACAACTCGAGCGAACTCAAGGAAAGAACTGTTGGAAATAAGTTACAATTTCGTATGCAACTGAGAAATAATACTTTGATTACACTGATAATAGTAACAAACAACTCAAGAAACATGAGAAAAATACTTAACACTCACTGATGTGTTATTGTTATACCGGAGATGCACTGATGATAGTATTTAAAACTTAGTAGAGGCACGTATGAGATACGCTGAGCTAAAGGTAATATTGCCCGCTACTCCTCTGAGATGCTATAACAATTAACAAATTACCTCCGGGATACAACTACGTTAGTTCTCCTCTATGTGTAGCATACACGAGAGAACCCTTAGAACTTGGCAAGCAAATAATGAAAACAAAAACATAAATCGAAACTACAACCAGTTTCGAGAGAAATGTAAAAAGTAATTTATGTTTCGTAAACTAACTATGTTTTTGTAAACAGAAAGTAGTATTACAAAATTATGTTTCTGTAAACTACAACTCGTTTTTTATGTTTCTGTAAACTAAGAACTCTATTTAATGTTTATGTAAACTTAAATAAAATTTCTGAAAGAATAAAAGAAGAAGAAGAATTTTAGAGAGAAGAGTTCTGAAAGGTATATTTTCAAATGAAATTCTTCTCTCGTATTTATAGCAAAAAACATTTCAACGTTCGACCAAGAATCCAATGTCGCGACAGATCAGTGTCCGTGATTCACGCTTCACTTTTGTCGGACGAGTAAAAGCATCCGTTAAAAAATACAGTAAAATGTTTTGTCGGAATTCAAATTTTTTCGAGATTCTTCTCGAGGTGCACAGGTGTTACAACGACATTTTTTCAAAGATGCTTCACGAGGTTTTTTGCACACGGGTCGGACACCCAAAACCGAGAAGGCAAAGAATAAAATTCTTTATATGTGTGGGAGAAACGTGTGGAAAAATTCAGTAAAAAGATAGGGTCGGATAAACCCACACCCACACCCTCACCCTCACCCTCACCCTCACCCTCACCCTCTCCCTCGCCCTCGCCCTCGCCCTCGCCCTCGCCCACGCCCACGCCCACGCCGAGCCGAGCCGAGCCGAGCGAGCGTGCGTGCTTCTGTGCGAAGCACCGCGCGAACGGGAAAGGCAATAAGAAATGCAATAAGGTTTAGGCAACCTTGCCATAGTCTAGGGCTTTCCCCATACACAAAGGTCTAAAGACCCAAAGGGCCATACCCTTAAGGCTAAACCAATGCTATTTAAGTCTAAAACTCTAAGTGTTTTAGTCTATATGGGACTAATGTTTTATTCATTCACATGAAAAAACATCTAGGGAGTAATAGGTCTTGGGATCAAAACATGGTCCATGCATTTTTTGATTAAAACAAAACATTGTTTTTTCTAACAATCCCCAACATGAATAATAAAACATTTCGATAAAACACGAGAAAACATAAGGCAACAATATAGGCTAAGGTGTCCCAAAGATTGAACCTTAACTTAGTGAGAGGTTACCTGAACTGCTTGTTGATACGGTGAACGCAATGTCTTGAACCGCCAACAATGAATGCAATTCGAAATAACGACCACACTTGATGCCTCAACCGAAGAAAACAGGTGCCAAGCTCTTGCGGTTGTGCCCATTTTGGCCGTGGGCTAAAATCCGGGACTTAATGAATGTCTCTAGAGAATCAGCTCAAATTCTCATAGGAAGCGGCCCCACTTCCAACATCCACAAAGGTGAGTCCATAAAGAGTGTCCCGACATTTTTAACTTTAATCAAAGCCATGGTACCCATTAAGATCGCAAAGATCATCCTTAATTCTGCAGGTAGCACTATCGCACAGTTACACCATAGGGAGGGACAAAGATAGTGCTTTACCAAATATCACCATAAATTAGTTGTCTCATTGAACCTTGATTTTGGAAATCCAATCACAAGGTTGAGTATCCTTCATGGTGATTTATTCAATGAGCTTAAGTCCCATCCCCCTCGATGTAAATTTAACTTCCTCTCTGGTTAAGCCTTTCGTCAAAGGATCTGCAAGATTATCTTTGATTTTACAAAGTCTATCGAGATAATACCAAAGAGAGTAGTTGTTTCACCTGTCTTGTGTCTTCTTCGTATATGTATAGACTTCCCGTTGTATACATTGTTCTTTGCGAACCAAGAGCAGCTTCTTTACCGTCATGTGGATTGCGATTGAAGACACAAGCTTGGGCAGAGTGGAATTCCTCCCGAAACATCGTATCCATTCAGCTTCCTCTCCAGCTTTTTCCAAGGCTATAAATTCAGACTCCATAGTGGATTTAGCTATACATGTCTGTTTGGTGGACTTCCATGAGACAAACGCACCTCAAGTAAGAAGATGTACCCACTAGTAGACTTGCACTCTTCCGAGTCGATATCGATTGGCATCACAATACCCTTCCAGACAATGGATACTTCCCAAAACTTAAGTAATAGTTTGAGGTCCCTCTCGGGTAACGTAAAACTCTAAAGAGAGCATACCAAGATCCTGCCCCAGGTTTGCAAGTATACACCGCTTAATCTACTCACAGTAGTAAGCAATATCGGTCTTGTCAGATTCATCAAATACATAAGACTACCAATAATGCGAGAATACTCAAGTTGATCAATACCCTTACCCTTGTTCTTTTTTCGGTTTACAAGTGGGATCAAAAGGAGTAGATGCATGGTTTAGCATTTTCATAATTAAATCTCTTTAATACGGTTTCAAAGATAATGAGATTGACTAAGACTATATCCATCGACGTCTTTTCCTCATTTTCATCCCTAAGATTACATCAGTTGGGGCCTAAGTCTTTCATGTCAAAATTATCTCTAAGCATGCTTTTAATGTTATTAATAATATCAAGGTTCTTAATATGAGCATATCATCAACATATAGGCACACAATAACATGAGAATCATCAACAGATTTAATGTAAACACATTTATCGAGATTCATTAACCTTGAAACCATTAGTTATCATAACATGATTAAATTTTTCATGCCATTGTTTAGGTGCTTGTTTTAAACCGTAAGAGATTTGTTCAACTTGCATACTTTGTTTTCACAACCTTTACAATAAAGCCTTCAAGTTGATCCATATAAATTTCTTCATTCAATTCACCATATAAAAATGCGCATTAACATCCATCGATGTATATGCAAATCATAAATTGAAGCTATAGCAATCAACATCCTAATCGAGGTGATTCTAGAGATGGTGAATAAGTATCAAGAAATCTAATCCCTTCCCCGTTGTTTATAGCCTTTAGCTACCAACCTAGCTTTATATTTATCTATAGTTCCATCTGTTCTAAGTTTCCTTTTGAACACCCATTTACAACCTATGGATTTACTACCAGGAGGTAAATCTACAAGCTCCCAAGTTTCATTTTGCTGAATGGACTCCCATTCATTTAATGAAGCTTCTTCCCGAAGGGAGCTTGAGAAGTCATAGCTTCTTTGTAGGTTTGGGGTTCGGGACTCTACCGTAGGAGTCAAAAATCTGCTAAAACTTGTTTGATTCTTACCCTTTACTTCTTCCTCGGTTAGGTCTCATACTCCAAAGTTGAGTTTGACTCAATCGATGGAACATCCGGAGGTCATCATGGACCCTTTTTCGAGGTCCAGGACCTTAAAGGAAAAATGTGTTCATAAAACACAAAGATCTCTAGATTCCAATATGGTGTTACGACCAATGTTATTATGGTCGGGACCGATGACCAAGAACACTCGTGATAATTGTATGGTGGATACCTAAGAAAACACAAACAATTGTTTTAGGACCTAATTTAGTTTTCTTGGGATGAGGAATGGCCACCTTGGCCAAACACCCCCACACTTTAAGTATGCATAGGAAGGTTGTTTACCATTCCACAATTCATAAGAGTTTTTATCGGATTTTTAAATGGAACTCGTTCAAAATATAGCAAGCAGAAGGATAGCTTCCCCACAAGTTCAAGATAACCACAACTTGTCAACATAGCATTTACCATATCTATGAGTGTTCTATTTTTTCTTTCAGCTACACCATTCGATTCTCGTGAATATGGTGGCATTGTTTCATGAATGATTCCATTATGTTTACAAAACTCACCTATGGGTATCACATACTCACACGCCTACGATCTGACCTAAGAGTTTTAATTTTAACTCCTTTTTGGTTTTCTACTTCAATTTTATAAAATTTGAAGGCCTCTAAGGCTTCATCTTTACTTCTAAGAAGATGAACACGACAATAAGCGTGAGTAATCATCTATAAAAGTGATGTACCATTTTTTACCACTTCTTGTTGGTGTTGATTTCAAATCTCCTAAATCCAGTGTATTAGTTCCAAAGGAACCTGCTTTACGTTCAATCCTTTTATTAAACGGTTTTCTTGTATATTTAGATTCAACACAGATTTCACATCTTTGATTTTTATCAAAGTTTATTTTTGGTATGCAACTTAAATTAGCAAGTCTTTCTAGAGATTTTAGATTAACATGCCCAAGTCTATCATGCCAAACATGTGAAGAGTCACAAACATAAGCGAGAAGAAGATGCATTAACATTCAATTTCAAATCGATACACTAAGCTTAATCATGTTATCTAACATAACCTTTTCCTACGAATTCACCATGCTTAGAAAGGACAACAAGTATTAGATTCAGCAACAATCTTAAATCCTTTTCCTAGTAAGATGGTTTAAAGATAAGGTTTTTGCATATGTCCTGGGACGTAAAATACGTCATTCAATGCGAGAGTTTTCCTGAAGTTAACTTCATTCGACCTTGCCTTTCCTCCACTTTCGCGGTGGTAGAGTTTCCCATGAACAATTTCTCATCATCTCCTACTATGGCATAAGAGGAGAAAGCATTTCTGAATTCTACAGACATGCTTGGTGGCTCCAATCAAGCCACCCCTCTCACATTAGTCACACTAGAGACAAGGTCGATTTGGGACACCATGCCGGTAAAGTATCCAGGATCATCTACTAGGTTTGCCTTATTTTTCTCGCTTTTGGATCATATTTGATCCTTTTAGGGGCCTTACGGTTTAGCCATATGTCCAGGTTTTCCATAATTAAAAGCGATGGCTTTGATGGTGTGCTTAGTGACACCACCCTTAGGCTTAAAATTGTTACCTCGGGTTTTCACGTCTGTTACGTCTATTACAATTTTTTTGGATTCTCCAGAGTTTTCTTTGAAGCACTTTATCATCCAAAACATGAGCTTTGTAGGTCATGTTTTTGCTCAGCAACATGCTCTTGTCCTTCCGCACATAAGCTCCTCAACTGGATCTTTTGCCAAGCTCCACCATGGTGATTTCACGAGTCTTTGTGTGTGACCTCCTCTTGTATTCGCTCCATGAGGGTGGAAGCTTTTCAATCACAAAATTTGATACTTGTAGAGCTTCATCAAAAGTCATGCCTTCAGCAAGAATCTTACTGATGAGGAGTTGAAGTTCAACGAATCGCTTCTACCACAAAGCTTTTCAAATTACCATCTTGTATTCTAAGAACTTAGCCATCAAGAATTTCTTACTTCCGGCTGACTTCTCAGCATGATATTTTTCTTCTAGAGCTTCCCATAAATCAAAAGCATTAAAATCTTCTTTTGCATTATAGTCATACAAGGAATCATCAAGACAATTAAGAATATGATTCTTGCACAAATAATTCTTCCTATTCCACTTGTCCAATTTATCTTCATTACCACTAATGAAGTTTTCTCGATGGTTTTTCTAAAGCATATCCATCTAACCTTTGGTCATTTAGGAAGAATAGCATTTTAGACCCCCATCTCTTAAAGTCCTTACCATCAACTTTGGTGGTTTTTCTACGGTATTTTTTCCCATGTTCTTCACGCTAGAATTACATATCACAATATTACAATATTACAATCAGCAAGCTATTACCTTTAGATTGTTGGAAATAAGTTACAATTTCGTATGCAAATCGAGAAATAATACTTTGATTACACGATAATAGTAACAAACAACTCAATAAACATGAGAAAAATACTTAACACTCACTGATGTGTTATTGTTATACCTGAGATGCACCGATGATAGTATTTAAAACTTAGTAGAGGCACGTATGAGATACGATAGCTAAAGGTAATATTGCCTGCTACTCCTCACGAGATGCTATAACAATTAACAAATTACCTCCAGGATACAACTATCATTAGTTCTCCTCTATGTGTAGCATACGAGAACCCTTAGAACTTGAAGCAAATAATGAAAACAAAAACATAAATCGAAACTACAACCAGTTTCGGAGAAATGTAAAAAGTAATTTATGTTTACGTAAACTAACTATGTTTTTATAACAGATAAGTAGTATTACAAAATTATGTTTCGTAAACTACAACTCGTTTTTTATGTTTCGTAAACTAAGAACTCTATTTAATGTTTATGTAAACTTAAATAAAATTTACGAAAGAATAAAAGAAGAAGAAGAATTTTAGAGAGAAGAGTTACTCAAAGGTATATTTTCAAATGAAATTCTTCTCTCGTATTTATGAAAAAAACATTTCAACGTTAGGTACCAAGAATCCAATGTGCGCGGCAGATCGTCCAAAGTGATTCACGCTTGACTTTTGTCGGACGAGTAAAAGCATCCGTTAAAAATACGAAAAATGTTTTGTCTGGATTCAAATTTTTTCGGATTCTTCTCGAGGTGACAGTGTTACAACGACATTTTTTCAAAGATGCTTCACGAGGTTTTTTGCACACGGGTCGGACACCCAAAACCGAGAAGGCAAAGAATAAAATTCTTTATATGTGTGGGAGAAACGTGTGGAAAAATTCAGTAAAAAGATAGGGTCGGATAAACCCACGCCCACGCCCACGCCCTCGCCCACGCCCACGCCGAGCGAGCGAGCGTGCGTGCTTCTGTGCAAAGCACCGCGCGAACGGGAAAGGCAATAAGAAATGCAATAAGGTTTAGGCAACCTTGTCATAGTCTAGGGCTTTCCCCATACACAAAGGTCTAAAGACCCAAAGGGCCATACCAAGGCTAAACCAATGATATTTAAAAAAAATGCAAAACTCTAAGTGTTTTAGTCTATATGGGACTAATGTTTTATTCATTCACATGAAAAAACATCTAGGGAGTAATAGGTCTTGGGATCAAAACATGGTCCATGCATTTTTTGATTAAAACAAAACATTGTTTTTTCTAACAA
>JAJJWX010002515.1:0-19648 GCA_023529315.1 Papaver bracteatum | reverse complement strand
TCACACTCATCACGCACGAGTATCCTTGGGTCGTGCCCCACCTATCCGTATATCCTCGGTACGGGCACCGCCATCCAAACAAGCATACTATACAATATACATTTCGATATTCTAGACCACTTCATCGACAAGTCATAATTTCATAATCCAACTAACGATGTAATTCTTTGAAGCATTTAAGCAAGCACGACAACTGCAGAATTTTATATTACACGTTTCATAATAATTCCTCAATCCGATCGTCTTCATATTTAAGGGGAGCATTCATAACATATGTATATATGTCATATCTAACATTTACATAAAACCAACGGTTCAAACTAAAGTTATTGATTTTATACTATCATTTTAAAATCTGGGCAAATTACATCATTTTACCAAACTATTCACAGTAAATTCATAATAATTCGAAATTTATAAAACGTAACGCACAATTAAAGATAAGACATAAATACACAACTTTCATCAAGACCGAAAATCATTTTGATATCATCAAGATTACCGAAACACAGACAAGAACAGACAAAGCGAAAATGTACGTAAATTTAAATCAACATCCAAGTTCAAACAAACATTCAACAGTGAATCTGTGGTGAAATATTCTCAAAATTTAACTAGAGGTACCTAAGCATGTTATCTATCAATACTAAAAGTCCGATCATCAATTAGTTTCATATTTGTAAATAAATAAATTACTGAGACCTAATTATACCATTTCAAAATCAAGTATAACAAAAACATTAAGAGAAAGGGGATCTAGCATCCTACCTTTTGTTGTTTATAAACTCTTCTTGCTTTTCTTTATCCTTTTTCTCTATGAACTCTAACTCCATTTCCTTCTCATTCTCCCTAGCTTTTAGTTTTCCTTTCTCTAAAATCATTTCTTCCAATTTTATATAAAATCCATATTAATTAATAGTTATACTTATTATGTTTATAACCCCTATTAATATTAATACCAACATTAATACACAAAATTATATTTATTTATTTAATTTTCTTTTTATTTTTCTCTAACTTTATTTATTTCAAAATTATTATTAGTAGGTGATTATATCTACACCAAACCTTTCACTAAGTTAGGAATTCTAAATATCCAAATTTAAATGTCACAACCTAGACTAAGGCAATGAAGTGACTAAATTCAACAACTCAAATAACAAAATAATCACATATATCGGGTAAAGCCCGCCCCGAAACGATAAGTAAAAATACATGGTATTACAGTTTGACTTAGCCTTGTATGTCCTTTCATTCTCTAAAAAAAAAACTCTTTACCCCTGTTCAAATTCTTATTAGTTAATTTCTAAAACCTCCAATTTATTTCTTTTCTCTTTTTTTCCCCTAACTGATCAACATGTTTAGGTCATTATTTAATTGAGGCAAGCCTTTACAACTAATGAAGAATAGGTTTCTTTCAGTCTGGATGCAAGTATGCAATCCAAATTTATTTGTTTTTGGTATTTATTTTTGAAAATGTAGCTAGATTCCTGATCCAAAGGTTCTTGAACAAGAGAATCATAAGAGACTTGATTGAGAATAATCCTTTTTTTATCAATGATCCATTCTATTCATCAGCTACATCACTGTTGACTGAAACTTGAGTGAGATTTCTCTGATCAACAAGCTCATTTGTAACCACAATATTCATTCTTCTTGGGAGTAATAAACACCATCTTTGCTCATCGTCCATGAAAATTTCATCCACAATTTTGTTTTTAGCTCTAGAAACTGCATACACATTAGAAACTGCGGACGGTCTGACAAATCGAGCGGCAAATAATTGCTCTATAGGAAAGCTTACAACAATAGTGTGGGACAATGTAATTCACCCACATATAAGTTTTATTGTAACAACATATTCTATGGGCATAACATTTCCACGTGTAATCTCAGTTTAACTTAATAAAATGCATGCTTCAAAAAATAAATAAAATACTTTAAGCTTAAAGGAGCCATTTATCCATCCAAAAATTGATACTACTACCAGATTTAACTTTGAATTAATATTGAAGAAGAATTATCATTGGATGGATGATCCCTCCTGAAAATCAGTTGAAGCAATATTGTCCATGCCTTTCATTTAATTTTAGCCTTAATCACAAAAAAGAAGAAGTTGAAATGATAAGTAAGTCTAGTTAAGATGGTTTAGATGGTCTTTTGATGGGTAATGTCACAATTATGGGGTGCGCATCATCTCCTTATGGTGCATGCAGGCTTACAAAAGCTTCGCCAACTTGTAATTTGGTTACCTCTCTTGCCCTGGCCATGCAATTTTCTTATTTTTTGCGTGCTATCTGGTAATGCCTGTCTTTGTTTTTTCAAGCTTGGAACTTGCCCAACTCTGTTTCCTAACTAATTCTTAATTGCTGCTTTTTTGAAGCGATGTCAAAACTTCAAATTAATATGGTTGTTATTTGGCGAGACTAGTGCAATTTGGTAGATAAAACTGCTGGGATTGTGAATTTCTAAAGGTCTTTAACATTCTCTGTTATGGGACTCGAAATCAGATATCAGCGATTTAAGGGACATGGGGAGTTCTAGAGACTTTTATGCTATAACACACCATAAAAGTCTTGAAAAAAGTCTCCCCAATATAGGTGATAATTTGAGAGAATTTATAACTACAATTAATCCCATACAAATAAAATGCAAATTTGCAACTCAAAAATCCATAAAAACTATAACTCTTAATACGTTTATAGTTTGACAGATCTTTACCAAGTTAGTGTGGCCCCATAGAAACAAACAATGGAGTATGTCACCCAACTTTTCCAATTCAAAATCAAAAATTCTAAACGCACCGAGCTGGTGTCCCGCGGAGAGAGAGTGACACAATATTTTGGGTGGACCCCACATAATGGCCCACCCCCCTGTTAGCTCCCCACAGGGCGTCCTTAGCAGCCGTTCGATCCCTTCGTTGTACAGATCGCGGTGTAAAACGTTGTGAGTGTAGAATCACTCATTCAAAATCCTCTCCTCAAAAGTCAAAAGCCTCTTTCCTCTATTTCACCGCTTCTTCTTCTTCTTCTTCTTCTTCTTCTTCATTCATTCATAGTGGTCACTCTTCCACCACCATCACCGTAATCTTATACGAGTTGTTTCTACAACTTGAATATATGGAGTTATTGTTTTTGAACCTAGCGGATAACTTATATCGATCAACTAACTAAAACTTATTTTTTAATAAAATTTATTTTTGAACTACACGGATAACAACACTTTCAACCTCATATATAAGGATAATTTCATATCTACCTCTTTTCTTTGTCATAGTTTTGTTATTATTTTTACTTAGTACTGCCCAACACCAAGATTAGGAACATATATAAATGGCTTGATGTTTGGAAATTGGGCTGGACTCACCACCAACACCAAGACAAGGAGTTGTTAATAACAAAGATTTTGTTTGGGGTTAAAGAACTTATTATACAGGAGAGTAATTCTTGGAATGCAGATTTGGTTCAATATCTGTTTGAACCAAATGCTACCGAGCTTATCTTAAAAATGAGAATACCAAGTGCTTCTGAAGATAAACTCATTTGGAAGATGACAAAAAATGGCATCTTTACTCTCAAATCGGCTTACAACAAGCTGTCCGAAATCAGCTTAGGGGGAATACAAGTTTCAACTACCATTTCAGATATAAATGGCAGATGGAAAGAACAAGGGAAAATGGGGAATATGCCCCAAAATCGACTGTCATCTTGGGGATATGCCCCAGGATTCTAGTTTTTGGGAATATGCCCCAAAGTAACGGTTTCCGTCAAGGAACCGTTAAATAGACTATTTATCGAAATGTGTTTCAACTTTCTCTCTAATTTTTTTCGAGATTTTTTTCGTCTAATATGTTCCCAACCTTGTCAAGGTGTTAATATATCGTATATCTCTGTCTTTTAATTCGCATATGTGATTCCAAGTGTGTGCGAATATTGACTACTTAACGGTTTTGGATGGAATTTTGGACGGCTGGGGCATATTCCAAAAAATTAGAATCCTGGGGCATATCCCCAAGATGACAGTCGATTTTGGGGCATATCCCCAATATTCCCAAAGAACAATGGAGAATACATACTTGGCCAAGACTAGAGATAGATTATCAGGGGCATGCAGATACATAAACAAATTAGGCCCATTATGCAATCAACTTGATGAAATCACAATACATATATTGTTTTCCTTTTTCAAGAGCAAGAGCAGTTTGGATGGGAGTACCAGGAGGAAGGAATATACTCATAGGGGGATATACAGATATTGCTGCTTTGTTTGAACACTGGATGATTCAAGATAAGCAACAACATTTTTAAAGTAATTGGTTGACATGGGGTGTAAATTTTGCATGGCAGCCCAAGGCCCTGTACCATCCGCCATGTCCCATGGAAGCCCATGGGTGCCCGCTGCCCTTTACAGGCTTTCCCGACCTAGCCCATTTAAATATGAGGCTGGGCACATGCCACAAGTAAGATTTCATTGCCCGTCCCAATACCCGCTTTATTATCCCGTCATTATTACCCAGCCTGTTAGCCCGTCAATATTACCCATTTACCTAACCCAAAAGGCTGTTTTCATTTTTTCATCCTAGAATATACTCGGTATAGACACTTGATACTGTCAATCACCATTGTTCGAATATGCGTTTTTCAACTTTTATTTCATAGGATTTATATATGCTAACCATATAGAGAAAATCTTAGACAAAATCTTAGACATTTTTCTATCTACTGTGTGTATCTTGTGTTAGCTTTTTTTGAACCACTAAAGGAGTTTTTTTTTCCTTAAAAGTTTTAGTTATGTGAATGAACTAATCTGATTGGAACGTCTTGAACATGACTAAACCTCATTGAATTGCTCGTGACTTATGTATTATTACTTTCTTTTTATTTTTAAAATATGCTCCCTCAGTTTCAGGAAAAGTGTTACTTTCACTTTTTCATTTTAGCCTAAAAATAGGCCAAATTGAAAAAATGAAAGTAACACTTTTTCTGAAACGGAGGTAGTAGTATGTATTTGTAATATTCAAGGCTCGTTCGACCCTACCCGCCCGAGCCCAAATAATATAACAGGCTTGGGCATGCCATGGGTAATTTATGTAGATAAATAGCCCTGCCCGCCCGACCCTTTTAATTTTTTGGGTAAGAGATGCACTTTCTCACCCTATCCCGTCCCATTTAATAATAAGACTAGGCTGCCCGGCCCAACCCAATTTACACCCCTAGACATGGGTTTGATGGTTACATGGAGCATATGAACGAAACATGTGAAGTTTTCTTTCAAAACAAGAAAGATGACCCAAGAAATACTACAAAAAAAGCTACCAGCTTTGCTACTGATATTGGGAAGCTATTAATTTTTAACCAGAGATATATATCGCATACTACCTTGCAGAATAGTTTGATGCACCCTGTAACATGGAAACCCCCCACAAAACCTTATCTCACTATTAATTGTGATGCTTCCTGTGATATTAATACATGACTAATGGGTGCAGATTTTATTTTACGTGATTTTGTAGGAAAATGATGGGGATCCTACGCAAAGTGCTATGCATGAGTAGGACACTCGGGACAAGCAGAATGTATTGCAATTTTTGATGTTGTTTCTTGGAGTACGAAGTTGTGGATCACTCATGTTGTGTTTAAAACTGATTTAAAGAGCATATATGAGTACATTAACAAAGCTTCTCCGATAATAGATTGGAAAATTGAATTCGTTCTGTTGGATTCCTTGAATATGCAAAAGAGCATTCCAAATTAAAAGTGTCACTTTGTTCCTAGAGTATGTAAGACTGGGTCTTATGGAGCTTCACAGCCCAAAAACCGTCACATATACCTTTTCTTTCCACTCACGTTCTCTATAAGGTGGGAATCCCAGCGGGAAGACTCTCAACATGGGCAATGATATCCCATTCTGAAAAAGTACGGCTGTCCATCAACCATTATACACCATGAAAACAAATAATGATCAGTCCTTCCAGAAGAACGACTACTCATTAACCGTTTTGGGTTTTAAAAGAATGGCTAGCCACTACCCGTTCCTTATCCTTTTTTCTTTTACACCATGTCGACACTTATTTTCAATTTTGGCGTTCCGTAACCAAAAATTATTGACACTCTCTTCACACCGGACCGGGTAGACAGTTCCGAGATTCCTTCCAATACCAATTTTTTGGTAGTATTGGGACAACGTGTTTATGGCGTCATGATGACCAAATCTTGCAATGATAATCAGTTTAACGGGGTGTAGCGTACACCTTGTTGCGGTTAGTCGTATTTAGATCGATAATTGTAAACCTAAGTGAGAAAGATGCTAAATAATTTCATTTTATTCAGATAAAACACAACATAGTACACTTAATAATTCAGTCGTAAATTTTGTGAAATGGTGTATCCAAACACCACCTTGATATTTCATAAATTTTGTGAAATGGTGTATCCAAACACCACCTTGGTATTTCAACTTATCATGCCACACATATTAAGACATAAATTTCTAAGCACTTAAACATGCTTTCAGTTTGTGTTATTAAGTGGTATCAGACTCCAGTCTGGTTTCCAATCCAGATTCCAAATATAACTGCAATGAGATATTTCTGGAAACATTTACCACAACTCAGCTGCAACTAGAGATGTGGATGAAAAAAACAACAAACTAGAAATTGGCACTGGAAAGAAGAGAAGAAAAGTAATTTGATTATTACATGTTTGAAAAAGAAACAATATTTGTTCAGAACTTAAACATCCCTATGCTGCCAGAAGAATGAGAATCATTAGTGAAATGACAGTCAAAATTTGTTACCCTAACGCTTACAACAACAATTGGAAATTTGTTACTTGCATTTATATCTAAACTGAATGAAATTTTTATACATACTAAATGAACCAATACCGATATACGCTTATGCTTGGAAGTAAAATCACAAGCATCATGCGTCATTTCAATTAAGAACAATTGCCAACAAGTCAGCTTGAAGAAAACATTAAATCTGTAAAGATAACTTGATATATGACATTTAGACCAAGTAACCCCCGTTTGACATGAGAGTCAAACCTTTTTCTATTTATAGTATTGTTTCTTAATTTATGATTTTCCTATTCTAGAACTTATTGGTTTCCTAGTTTTGCTTGTTTTCCCTTTTCTAGCTATTTCTTTTCTTTAGTTATAATACTTTTAGGAAATAGTAAAGTCTATATAAGAATGCTTAATATTGCAAAATTTCAACACATTCAACATTATTCTCTTATTTGATTTATCACATATATTTTATTTAGTTATTATTGTTCTCTAGTTTTCTTATATCTTTTGTGAATCTATTGATTTCATACTAGTTTTCATTATCTTTCGATCTTTGATCCAAGTTATACGATTCCGTTATGTTAAGTGGTACCAGATCCTCGATTGAGAGCCTCCACTAACATGGGTGATAAGAAGATTGAAGAGTTGTGGACTAGTTTGAAGAAGGACCTAGAAACTAATATGCAGGAAATGTCAATCAATATAACAACACAGTTAACCACAGTGATTGATAAATGTTTTGAAGACTTCAAAAAAGAAATCAAAGGTATGTTTTCTACTAACTTCATGGGACAAGATGAAAAGAAGGTAATTGGACAGTTACTTAAGACCTAAGATGAAACTGTCCACCAACGTACCTCTACCTCACCCAACACCACCACTCATCTTCAAACCCCCCCAGTCACTTCCCAACCTTCTTCCAGCCATTACGCCTTCCAAAATAAATCATATTATCATCCATTACACTCCACTCCATCATACTCTTTTTGTCCACCTTACACAACCTCACAATTTGAATTATCTGAAAATTTTAACAATTATTCTACTCCCCATAATTTTCACAAATCGGTAGCACGAAATTGATGTTGAAGATTATGAGCCATATTATTCTCCTCCGCTACCGCGTAATCAAAGAAACATGGGAAATCCACAAGCTTATCGTCCGAAAGCAGATATAACCTTGTTTGATGGACTCCTACACATTGAAGTTTTCTTAGATTGGTTGTGTACAATTGAACATTTCCTTGATTATATGCAGATATCTAAAGATCAACAAGTAAATCTTGTCATTTATGATATAGTTGTGTTTGATTTCAAGTTTGCTAGACCGGATTCCTCATGGTAGGATCATCTTCAACTAGAACGAGCCAACCAAGGAATACGACAAGTTCAATCCTGGTCATCCATGAAGCAACTATTGAAGAAGAGGTTTTTGGCTCCGGATTACATGCAAACCTTGTTCATCATATTACAAAACTGTCGCCAAGAAAACCACTGAGTCCAAGGGTATGTGACTGAATTTTCCCGTTTGCTATCTCTGAATCAGCTGAATGAAACAGTTGATCAAACAATTGGATGTTTCATCAATGGACTTGATTGGAGTATACAAGAAAGGTTAGATACTCAACAATACACTTATCTTTATGCTGTCATTAATAATACCTTAAAGATATAATATTTCATGCTTTCTCCATAACCATACACGAAAACCTCATTCTCTAACCCTAGAAAACTTTCGTTCCAAAGTTTTCCTACTAGGCAACAACCTTCTCCATATCAGTGATACACTAAATAAACGGGGCTCTAACAACCACACCCAATATTTCATTTAGGAAATATGTATGGACTAACTCCAATATACTTCCAAGAGAATCAACTAGACATTCAAAGTCAATCAAGGAAAATACATCAAAGAGTTATATCCCTGTTTCTCAATATAATCAGCAAATCAAACAGATAGAAATCTGGGAGCCTGATTATTATGAGAAAAAACTTGAACGATACCAAATAAAAATGTTCAAGTGTCAATCAATTTTAATCAACAACCAAAGGTTGAATTTACCAATTGATTGAAAGACGCACAACCTATGATATTTTAATTATATAAAATATAATGCAAAAAAGAAATAACACAGACACCAGAAATTGTGTTAGCGAGGAAACCGAAAATGCAAAAAAACCACGGGACCTAGTCCAGATTTGAACACCACACTGTATTAAGTCGCTACAGACTCTAGCCTACTACAAGTTAACTTCGGATTGGAATGTAGTTGAGCCCTAACCAATCCCATACTGATTAAGGTACATTCCCGTTCCTTACGCCTCTGAATCCCAGTAGGATTCTATGTACTTGATTCCATTAGCTGATCTCACCCAAAACTAAGAGTTTCTATGACCCAAAGTCGAATCCTTGATAAACAAATCTGTCTCACACATAAAAGTCTATTGAATAGATAAATCTATCTCCCACAAAAATACATACGAGTTTTTGGTTTGTCTTTTGATAAATAAAGGTAAACAGGAACCAATTGATACACCAGACTTATATTCTTTAAGAACAACATTGTAATATCAATCACCTCATAATGATCTTAACCGTATGGAAGCGAACAAGATATTGTGGAATCACAAACGATGATACAGAGATGTTTGTCAGTACTTTTTATCTTACCTATCGGAGATTGAATCTCGAGCAAATCTTAGAGAAGATAATACTCAATATGATAGAACAAAGTAAGATCAAAACACATAACTACAGAGAAAATAGTTGGGTCTGCCTTCAAAATCCCAATGAAGTCTTTAAGTCGTTAACCTATAATGGTTTTAGAAAAACCTAGGTGTTTGTGGGAGAAAACTACTTCTTCTGGTTTAGGTAATTTTGGGTGTGTGTGTGGATGAGAAGTGAGTTTGAACCTTCAACAAATGTGCTGCACGATGAGCACTTTGATTCGAGAGATAATCTATACAATTCTGGCCTAAACCGAAGACACGGCCGTTTCAGATTTGTTTCGGTCCACTGAAGGATGTGAGGTTGATCTTAGGGAGGGAAGCGAAGAAGGTGTTGAGAGTATGAAGGTGAAGGCTATTTGATGACTTGTTAATGTAGGTTAGCAGCTAGCAAATGTTGCAGTGTGCAGGGTGTTGAATACGATTAACACTTGGTTTTCGTGTTGTTCGAACTTCGTTGTTGTTGAAAATAAGGGGAGAACCTATTTATACAAGTCTTTTAGCCTAACCTTCGTATCTCGTGGGAAGTGGAGAAAGTGGAGTGATGGAGTAGTGGAGTAGTGTGTTGGTGTCACACGACCAAAGCTTGCCCACTTCTCCCATCATCACTAACCGTCCATGACTTCCCGACACGTTCTTTGATGGCGCGTTGTGCGCCGCACGCCGTAAACCGCCAGCACCAATACCATAGTATGTATCCCCAGTTTGTGACATGATTGATGTCTCGAGTGTTTTGGAAAACATGTAGCATGTTGTTGTAGCTTGAAAGTCAGGATCTGGGAAGCTTGCTAGCTTGGTGACCTTCGACGGTCGAGATTTTGCATCTTGAGAGGAGGGGCAACCGTTGATCGTTGCACCGTAAACCTAATTAGCGCTCCTTACTAGAATCGTTGTAGAATTCTAGTACGGACTAGGATTTTGATGATCCGCCCCTCCATTCCATACGGAAAAGAATTTCCTATCTCCCAACGCTGGAATATTTAGGTTTTAAGCTCGTTCGGGAGGAGAAAACAGCTCGAAAGCAAAATCTAGGAAGGAAATTGATACTTGTGAAGTATCGTGTGTATACTATGTAGGTACTACATTGAGTATATCCAGCTGTTTGTATGTGCATATTGTATGCATGCGGTGCATTAAATATGCTTAACATGCTTGAAGCCTGCACAACTTTGATGAAAAGATTGCAAGTTGAAGTGACTCAACTAGCTATGTTCAGGCGTTGTTCGGAGGCCGCATGAGCGAGACCCACCTTGGCCGGTTATGCCATGGGGAAATGTGGAGGATGGTGATCACGGTGATACCTTGTTTTCCACCTAACTCCCTTCCTAGGCTATTCATACAAGCATGCGGTCTTGGACGGACGAGATTGATGGAGGAATAACCGTTGGATTAGGGTTTGGAAGGCTTGCGAGCTTCCTCTTTCACCTTAACGGTTTTATGCATTGGGAGGCATGCATGGAGTGTCCGATTGGCCCAGTAGATAGGAGGAACGCCATTCTACACGTTCATGCCTGCAGGACATCCATCGGAGCGATCTGGGTCGCCCGTTCTTGCCTGTGATGATGGATGATCGAGATTAGAAGTGACCTCACATGCCTTCTTTGTGCCACCGTATCTCAACGTTGGTAACTCCCATAGAGAAGCCGTTTGCACCAGCAGGGAGGTGGGTCGGTGGCGAGCATGCGCATGCTTGGTTTGCGACCATAGGCACGATCTAAGCCATCCAAGCACGCCTGCGATGACGATGGATGAGATTAGAAGGGGACCGTGGATGATATTTTGGACAAGGATTTCGAGACGGTCGGCTGCAACCAACCATGGACGATTGGTTCACCGTGGAAGTGGGCCCACGTTGAGCACGTAGGTGCTATCGGCCATACTCGCTCCTCCTAATATTTCCCGACGCTCCACCAAAGTTGCTTGGTCACAACATGTAAGCAAAACCCTAATTTTAGGGTTTGTGAGCCGCAGCTTCATGCTAGCATATCTTAACGCCCATGGCTCCTATGGTGAAGCCGTTTGCACCATCAGGAAGGTAGGCCGGCGATGAGCATATGCGTGCATGCTACTCGGTCCCGCACGTGATCTAGGCCATCCAACCATGCATGCGAGGTTGGACAGTTGAGATCTATTTTTAAGTTTGTTTTCAGCAGGTGAGACTAACATGGGTAGTCTTGCATGCGTTCAACGGGGCTAATATAACCCACCGTTAGGTAGCTACTACGGTGTTTGCATGTCGAACACAAGGCTTTTATTAAATCATTAATAGTAATGTCGATACCTAAAAACCTATGGTTGCTATATGCTCCGTCGGGATGGTTGCTACATGCTCCGCTCGGGTATATTAAATTCACCAGGATGGTTGCACATGCTTTGGTGAATTAATAAAGTGAGAATTATTCGTCACTTGAATGGTTTTATCCATCAACAAAGTGCATTCCATACCCTCGGTCAGGTGATGGAATCGATCCGGGCCATCCAATCAGCTGGTGGAGTTGGATGGTCGTGATCATATCGGTCCAGATCGATACGGTGATCCTCCGGATGCTCAATCGCTAGTATAACACACCGAGAGGGGATCAATCGGGCTAGTATAACACACCGAGAGTTCAGCCAGACGGGTATTTCGTACATGGTTTCATTATAATGCTTGGAGGTTCGTGTTGCTCCGCTAAGAGCAACACTCAGTCGTCATGCCACATTGATAATGAGTACATGAAATACAAGGCTATTGCACATTAATTAATAATACTGGAAATTCACAGGGTATATGGGATTGTTGCTACATGCTCCAACCTGGATGAATTTCGTGTATTTTATTCACAGAATGGGATTGTTGCCACATGCTCCATTCTTGGTGAATTGATAAAGTGAAGGAGTATCCATCACTTGTTAATGGCCTTATGTTTTACAAGATGTTGGTGCATATTTTTTAGGTTTTACAATCTTAACCTTAAACAAAAAGTCCACCATCAACATTAAGTCCCCTAACTAGCACATAATGGTTACACTATTGTGTGGTAGGCATGAGATGGTGACAGTTAAAGATAAAACTAATGAGACAAAGTTAGATGTTACCAGGAGAGACAGGTCATCCTGTCCTTCGAGCATGTCACGTTCAAGAGACGTCCAGGCGAGCGTTCCCCTAGCATGATGTCGGTCTTTCCTACTTTGATGGACTGTTACGTCTGTTTCGTTCGTGGGGCTGCTGTGCCTTCCTGATCGAACGTGGGCTTGATGTGCAGCTACGGTTAAACGTGGGACTCATCATGCTCCTGCTTGATCGAACGTGGGCTTGCTGTGCCCGCTTCGGTTGAACATTCGAGTGTCATCCTTATTACTTCGACAAAATACTAAACCTGTTACGTTGACCAAACGCCATTCTTGCTGCCTTGAATCGACACCAGCTTTGGTGACTGCTCAAACATGGGACCCACTGCGCGCTTTTTTTGCTCAAACATAAACGTGTTGAAGCAACTTATGGAGCGATCAGGTCCTGTAGAGCGTTGAAGCAGATTCTAGAGCGTCTCGGAGAGTTGGAGAAGGCTTCTGAAGCGAACATGGAGGTATCTCCTAGCGGTAATGTTGAAGCAGGCTGAAGCTAACATGCAGGCGGCTCCTGGTGAGCGTTGAAGCATGCTTCTGACTGACCATCTCTTGGATAATTCCTTGACTGATGGCGAAGGAATCTCATACCGAGCCTCAGTACCCAAGTGTGATCTAAGTGGATCTATCTTGTATCCCCAATGGGTCTTTGTACGCGGTGTTCGTTGATGTGGTGAAGCTTTGGATGTTATCAGAAACAACGGTTTTTAGCAGCATCAGAAGAGACTGGCAGGGAGAGGCGTGATAGTTGCGGGTACGGACTTGACAGTCTTCGTATAGTAGTGGAGCCAAACTAGAACCGATGGCTTTCTTGAAATTTCTTCATGAAATAGAGAAGGGGAAGACAGTCCCCTGCCCACGAGTATCCAGAGCTTTCGACTTGATATGTGTTTCCATGCTAGGTTCATGAGGATGTCTTTGATATGGGCAGTGCTCCCAGTCACACTCCTTTGGTAACACAACTACTTCTTCTACGGGAGACAAATACTGAAAGCGTATCTCACTGATGCAGTTACCGTCGATCCAGATATGGAATATCTTGGACGTGTTTCACCATTACGGCAGTTGTGACGCGCAAGACGTTGCATCTCAATGGCTTTCCTCTTACTGCTTCAACTTATGGAAGACTGAAGATTGTATTGCCTGCTGGTGGGATGTATGCTTCCACAAACATCATGAGGCTCTTCATTACTGGCAGGCCTAGTTCTTTCCAGCAGGGTGGATGATGTCGTTGATGAGTGTTCAATAGCTTCACGAGTTCTAGAGGATGACTAAAAGTGCATATTCTGAAATATAGCATGTTAGGCATGCACCATTGTATGATAGAGTGACTAGATCTTGTTCGACATGACGTGTGGACATCATTATCTTCTTGAGGCTGCTCTCTTGAGGTATCGACTCTAGTGGAAGATTGCCGCCATAAAGCGTTGATATGTTGTACTGGAATTCTTTAACCAATTGGCAGTATATCATACTAAAAATTTTCGAGAGAAGTTTGAAAAGCTATCTTACTTGCGTCATGCTCGTACATCCTTATCTGGTTGTAGCCGCTGTAACCATCCATGAATGAGAACATTCCGTGTCCGCTGGTGGTGACGTTTACTAACATGTCGATGTTAGGAAGAGGAAAGTCGTCCTCGAGGCGGTTCAAGTCTCTGGAATTCATGCCACACCTGATCTCGCGCCTGAATTGCCTCGGAGGTTGTTTGACATCTTGCAGTTGTTGTGGAACGTCTAGCACTTATTCTTGTGGCTCTTCGTTGTTGCAAAGATTCCAGTGGGAAGGGAGAATGTACATCAGTCTCCCTCTTGGTGTGAATGTGGGTCGCTGCTTCACCAGATGAATAAGAGTGCCTTGTTAGCAAAGGTTTGTTGTGAGGAATAGCCCTCAAGGATGCAATTCGGTCCTCCTCCTGGATTGACATCCTCATGATCACAAGGAATGGTATGCAATGAACTTTTTCTGGTTCTTCCCGCAGATCTTCTCTTGGTTCAAATAACTCAACTCCATACATCGGTGCGTAATGAGACAGTAATGCAGGAATACAAACAACTTCTTTATCCAGCATGGTCTTCAGGCACTGGTGATATGTTGAAGGGATGACCCCGTATGTGCTGGTCTAGTTTCCTTCAAAGCATGTCATTGTGGTAGACTGTCGTATTATCTTGTATGGGCGGACCTTGGCTGTCCTGAGAGTCTTGAGGGTAATCACATTCGAAGACTCTCCTGTGTCGATGAGGGCCCTCCTGAACTCTGAACCCTTGATGCGTGCAGTAACGTGTAGGGTCCTATTGTGACATTCTTCCGCCATCACGTCATCTTTTGTAAATGTAATATTATTCACAGATGTCTCTGATGTGATGGAGGCCTCTGGTCGTGAAGGAGTCAGGTGCACCTCTAGGGCTATCTGGTTCATTATAACAAACGTCTCCGCCTGATGATTCTTCGAGAGGTGTAAAAGTTCGCATAAAATTTTCACTAGAGAAACTGCTCCCTGATCCACCGGCCTCTGGCTCATGATGAGACTATTGACATTAATAGGATCATTGTGACGATTAGTCCCCAGTGTAGTAGTCTCCATGGCAGTACCGTTCACGTCTGACGTCGCTTCCTTGATTAGGTCTATGCAGGTCAGCGACGCTGCAGTACCTTTCCAGGGTACGTTGAACGCTTTTCTTGCTGGATCTAGGGGATGTTGTTCTTCCACCGCTGTAGATTTTCTATTTCCGCCTTCGCTTACTACACTGACAGAAGGGCCAGTATTGTACTGCTTGTTGATGAGGCGCCTGTTTCCCCGATTATCTCGTGAATCGTCGCTCCGAACGATCCTGGTTCTTTCCAATAATGTTGGGGCGGTAGTGGCTGAACGTTTGGAAGCTTCATGGAGCTCTTAGAACGTCTGGAATCCCTAGTTCTCCAGCAGGGCGCGATATATGGGTATCATTCCGTTGATGCATAATTCCACCATCTGTCGTTCTGTGACATTTGGTTCATGGCAGTCCAACGCTTGTGTTCTGAACCTTTTGACAAAATCATTTGGATGTTCGTTGTTCCGTTGGGAGATTCTCCCCAGGTCTGAGAAAGTAACTTGCTCAGATACAAAGAAGTACTTCTTGTAAAATGCGCTGACCATCTCACTCCAATTGGATATGCTGTCGGGTGCAATGTTGTTGTACAACATATAGGATCTCCCCGTAAGTGATTTGGAGAATTCCTTCAAGCGGAGAACGTGATTGTATTCATGTTCTCCTAAGGATTCTAAGAATCGAGAGACGTGTTCACGAGAATTACCGGTACCATCGTAAAGGATGAATTGAGGGGAGGTGTATCCCCTGGGAAGAGGAATCCGTTGCACGAATTGTGGATATGGAGGCTGGTGTCGATGCGCGTCCATCGGATTTTCTTTGCCACGATTTTGGAGGAGTCTCTCCAGATATTCACGTGTAATGAAGTTGGATGATCGGCTCCTTTCCCTGAGACGCTCATCCATTTATCTTGCGTGGTCAGAAGCATAAGAATCTTCATTCTGGTAGGCTTGCGTAACTGAGGCACCTGCTCCAGGTGTGCTAAATGTATTTCTTGTTGGCCCTTGAGGCTGTCTCGACTCCTGTGGTGATCGATCGGTTAATGTTTTAAGGAAGGTGAGTACCTACTTATGAGTGGTTGCCATGTCTTCCTGAGCTTTAGCGAGGGTTTCTTGTCTCTCCATAAAGTCCACCATGGTGATAGGAGGTTGTCCTCCTCTGGGTCCTCCAGATCCTCGTCCTGAAGGGGAGTACGCTGCGACGGACCAAGTGTCATGCTTGAGGAAATGCCTGGATTTGCAGCCGCTCTGTCTCTTGTAATGGGAGGTGTCACGCCTGCTGGAATGTATGCTCCTTCTCCATTGGTACTGATGGTAGAAGACGTGATTTCACAAGACACATTGGTTGCACTGGCGGGTTGCACTGTAATACCAGTAATTGGGATATCAGCGCCACCAGAAGTGTTGTCGGTGCTAAATCCATCGTTGGTTGCTGATCCGGACCTAAGATCCACCATTCTTGAAATCAGAGAAATTGAATTGGTATCAAGAAATCGACTTCACAACCGAGAGATTAACCTCCCACTGTGGTCGCCAATTGTTTGTGGGAGAAAACTACTTCTGCCGGTTTAGGTAATTTTGGGTGTGTGTGGATGAGAAGTGAGTTTGAACCTTCAACAAATGTGCTGCACGATGAGAACTTTGATTCGAGAGATAATCTATACAATTCTGGCCTAAACCGAAGACATGGCCGTTCCAGATTTGTTTCGGTCACAAGTGAAGGATGTGAGGTTGATCTTAGGAGGAAGCGAAGAAGGTGTTGAGAGTATGAAGGTGAAGGCTATTTGATGACTTGTTAACAGAAGTTTGAGCAGGCTAGCAAACGTTGCAGGCAGGCTCTGGGTGTTGAATACGATTAACACTTGGTTTTCTGTGTTGTTCGAACTTCTGTTGTTGTTGAAAATAGGGCGGAGAACCTATTTATACAAGTCTTTTAGCCTAACCTTCGTATCTCGTGGGAAGTGGAGAAAGTGGAGTGATGGAGTAGTGGAGTAGTGTGTTGGTGTCACACGACCAGGCTTGCCCACTTCTCCCATCATCACTAACCGTCCATGACTTCCTGACACGTTCTTGTGATGGCGCGTTGTGCTACCGCACGCTTGTAAACCGCCAGACCAATACCCCAGTATGTATCCCCCAGTTTGTGACATGATTGATGTCTCGAGTGTTTTGGAAAACATGTAGCATGTTGTTGTAGCTTGGAAAGTCAGGCTCGGGAAGCTTGCTAGCTTGGTGACCTTCGACGGTCGAGATTTTGCATCTTGAGAGGAGGGGCAACCGTTGATCGTTGCACCAGAAACCCTAATTAGCGCTCCTTACTAGAATCGTTGTATAATTCTAGTACGGACTCGGATTTTGATGATCCGCCCATCCATTCCATACGGAAAAGAATTTCCTATCTCCCAACGCGGGAATATTTAGGTTGTAAGCTCGTTCGGGAGGAGAAAACAGCTCGAAAGCAAAATCCAGGAAGGAAATTGATACTTGTGAAGTATCGTGTGTATACTATGTAGGTACTACATTGAGTATATCCAGATGTTTGTAGGCACATATTTTATGCATGCGGTGCATTAAATATGCTTAACATGCTTGAAGACTGCACAACTTTGATGAAAAGATTGCAAGTTGAAGTGACTCAACTAGCTATGTTCAGGCGTTGTTCGGAGGCCGCATGAGCGAGACCCACCTTGGCCGGTTATGCCATGGGGAAATGTGGAGGATGGTGATCACGGTGATACCTTGTTTGCCACCTAACTCCCTTCCTAGGCTATTCATCCAAGCATGCGGTCTTGGACGGACGAGATTGATGGAGGAATAACCGTTGGATTAGGGTTTGGAAGGCTTGCGAGCTTCCTCTTTCACCTTAACGGTTTTATGCATTGGGATGCATGCATGGAGTGGACGATTGGCCCAGTAGATAGGAGGAACACCATTCTACACGTTCATGCCTGCATGACATCCATCGGAGCGATCTGGGTCGCCCGTTCTAGCCTGCGATGATGGATGATCGAGATTAGAAGTGGCCTCACATGCCTTCTTTGTGCCACCGTATCTCAACGTTGGTAACTCCCATAGAGAAGCCGTTTGCACCAGCAGGGAGGTGGGTCGGTGGCGAGCATGCGCATGCTTTGTTTGCGACCATAGAATGCGATCTAAGCCATCCAAGCACGCCACATGACGATGGCTGAGATTAGAAGGGGACCGTGGATGATATTTTGGACAATGATTTCGAGACGGTCGGCTGCAACCAACCATGGAAGATTGGTTCACCGTGGAAGTGGGCCCACGGTGATCACGTAGGTGCTATCGGCCGGCGACGGTTCCTCCTAATCTTTCCTGTACGCCCGACCAAAGTTGCTTGGTCACAACATGTAAGCAAAACCCTAATTTTAGGGTTTGTGAGCCGCAGCTTCATGCTAGCATATCTTAACGCCCATGGCTCCTATGGTGAAGCCGTTTGCACCATCAGAAGGTAGGTAGCCGGCGATGAGCATGTGCGTGCATGCTACTCGGTCCCGCGCGTGATCTAGGCCATCCAACCATGCATGCGAGGTTGGACAGTTGAGATCTATTTTTAAGTTTGTTTTCAGCAGGTGAGACTAACATGGGTAGTCTTGCATGAGTTCAACGGGGCTAATATAACCCACCATCAGGTAGCCTACGGGTGTTTGCATGTCGAACACAAGGCTTTAATTAAAGCATTAATAGTAATGCTGTATACCTACAGAAAACCGGGATGGTTTCTACATGCTCCATTCTAGGTATATTAAATTCACAGGATGGTTGCACATGATTTGGTGAATTAATAAAGTGAGAAGTATTCGTCACTTGAATGGTTTTATCCATCAATGCCGGTATTCCATACCGCTTGGGGGTGATGTACTGATCCGCCATCCAATCAGCTGGGTGGAGTTGGATGGTCGTGATCATATCCGCATCGATATGGTCAGTCTAGATGCTCAATCGCTAGTATAACACACGAGAGGGGATCAATCGGGCTAGTATAACACACCGAGAGTTCAAACTGACGGGTATTTCGTACATGGTTTCATTATAATGCTTGAGGTTCGTGTTGCTCCGCTAAGAGCAACACTCACCGTCATGCCGCATTGATAATGAGTACATGAAATACAAGGCTGTTGAACATTAATTAATAATACTGGAAATTCACAGGGTATATGGGATTGTTGCTACATGCTCCAACATGGATGAATTTCGTGTATTTTATTCACAGAATGGGATTGTTGCCACATGCTCCATTCTTGGTGAATTGATAAAGTGGAGGAGTATCCATCACTTGTTAATGGCCTTATCTTTTACAAGATGTTAGCGCATATTTTTTAGGTTTTACAATCTTAACCTTAAACAAAAAGTCCACCATCAACACTAGGTTAAAGGAGAATCAATTCTAGTCGCAACTAGTATCACACAAGAGGTGT
>JAJJWX010002513.1:0-81331 GCA_023529315.1 Papaver bracteatum | reverse complement strand
TTGATGCGTGTCGTAGGTGCACTCAAATTAAATTACTTATTTCCACACAATTAACAAGTAATATAATGGAAGTAAGGATCGTTCCCACCAAGAGAAGGGATTTTAGTTGTCAAAAATGTCACAATGGTGGGTTTTGTTTTTGATTGTAGAACAAAGTAATGAAAATTAATTAAGTTGCAAGCAATGGAGAGAAATATGATCAGGAAATCCTTCTTCATTACTAAATCGTCATCAAGTTATTATATTCATCCATTAATACAATTAATCACAAATTATTACCAACCGTGGAATAACATCTAGCTCAGTGTTATCCCCTAAATTCCTTATATCACTGGGTACGGAAGCTCTCCAATACCAGATTCTATTCGTCTAAACCACCTAGTAGTAGCTCACTCAATGTGTAATTTCTCCGAATGATTTATCTTTTGTGAATTATAGATTGATCCTAGTAGTTAGACTCTTAGCTCAAGGTCCACTTTCTAATGTTGTTTATACACACAATCGCTACACAGAATCCCTCTGCAAGGTCTTGTGTTCTCTACTTTTGTATGAATTGTTCGACTATTACTTATCTCCTAACTCAATACTAGCATTTGGCCACCTAAATAATCTATCAATTAATCATAAATATTTTAATTAGTATAAACAATCAATAATCATGTGAAGAACTTAAAAATAGATTTATATAATAACTCAAATCATGTCTAGAAGTTAGAATTCATCCCCAGTCATTAAGAAATTTAGCTACTCATGGGATTAATAAAACCCATGAGATACATATTATAAAATGGAAAAGAAATAGTTACGGTAATGAAGAACGCTCCAAAACCCTAGCTTTTCTCCCTTTGAGTTCTTCTCTCCAAAACTTGATTAAAAGATTATCTGATTTTTTTAGAAGTTGTAGAAACATCTCTTTTATAGGTGTCCCAATTATAGTTGTGCCCGTGCGCCAAATCCCGGTCAAATGGTTGCCAAAAACTAGTCACAATTCTCAAATGTGGAACCTTAATGTGGAACTTGCATCATAACTAACCTTAATGTGGAACCTGCATGTCATAATATAATTAGATTTCTTAATCATACATTTTTCTAATTATGTGTTTTCCTAATTTTAACAGATTCCTAATGCTAAGGGTTGTAAGCCCCGACTGATATGACCGACTTACTATATAATGGAATCGTACACCTCTAAATTTGAGATGTTTGTTATATTATCAAATTTAGTCAAATATATTTTTTGATCAAATAAGATTCTTAGAAAATTGGTTGAACCTATTTTTCTTTTTGAACCTGTTTGCAAAGTCATCACTTTTTCCTACTTTAAGTCATGAATGTTTGATCTCAATTTTTTTCTCTCTATCATTGGTTTTAAATGTTGAAGGTGATTTTTATTAGTGCATACCTAAGAGCTGGTGTCCACGGTAATCAATAATGTCAACAATGATTTTTATTGACATGTTTTCACGGTGCATGATAAGTTTGTGGGGGTCTAAAATATAATCATATATATATGTGTGGTATGTATTGTATCAAATTTCAAATTCACATTTTACGAGAGTATATGTAGGATCCGTATAATTTTCTTAGTGTATGAAAAAATTGAAACCCCAATTAGTCTTGGGAAATTTTATTCGCAACAAAGTTCTCAAGAATCGGTTTTTGTGAATTTTTTCAAACTAATAAAAATGTTTTGTGATATTAAATTAGATGAGAATGGTAATGAACTGGAGGATAAAGTTGAATAGCATAGAAAGTGTTAAAAATGGGAGTTCGTGTATCAATTTAATTACTCAAATCTATGAACCAATCGTATTTTTACGTTAAAGTTAACACTTCACAAATTTTAAATTTTGGTATTTCTAATAACTAAATGCACACTCGATTTAAGGATTTCCCAATAAATCTGGGCCATGGGAGCGGGGCGAAGCCCCTCCACACCAATCGATAATTCCAACCAGACCCGGTGCGTAGCACAGGTTACATACTAGTTTAGTGTAATTGGTGGACGAACACTTTGCTCATTCGGCTCAAACTGGATTTGGAAAGAAACCTATTACAGGGGATGATGATTCCATTGGAGGGCCTTCACACATGATAGTGATGTTTACCAAATTGATTAGGGGTGTCCTTATGTCATGTTAAAGGTATAGATTATCCTTCTATCTTTAAAAGGATTAAAAGTATCCTCATCTCATCCCTTAAAGAGACTAAATTACCCTATTGTGTATTTAAACCTAATCAAATCTTTTTTCTTCTCCCTTACTCTTAATCGTTCTTCTCCATTAATTTTCTTTTTCAAACCCTTAAACCACTTCATATATTAACCAGTGTGACTTATATAAGTTAGGATTTACTTTTTTTTGTTCGAAATAGGTTAGATGCATTCAAATTTTAGTTAAATTATGGTTGTAGTTGGGGTTACGGTTGGTTATTCTTCTATTACCAACCATAAACTCGATTTTGAAGGTGTTACGGTTGGTGATTGAAGAATTACCAATCATAAATCCTAAAAAACTATTTGGAATATTCGGTTACGGTTCATTTTGTAACCGTAAAAATACTTACAGTTGATTTCGATTTTAACAATACCAACCGTAAAAATTCCTAACTGAAAATAATTTAACTATTTGAGTTTGACCAACCGTAACTGGTTTATGATTGGGTTTCCCCAATTTTAACCAGTTACGGTTGAATGTTCATCTGATGCTAACCGTAAATTCCCCTACAGTTGGTTTCTATGGTTAATTTCAATTGTAAGTGGCGCATGCGGTTGGCTTCTATGGTTAATTCCAACCGTAGATTGCTATGAGGGTAAATTACCCGACGAACACGTGTCAACATCTCAAGAGATGATCTCATGATAAAATGATAAGGTGGAAACATAAAATCATACTCTATAAAGCTGATTTCGTCTGAATCGAGACTCCTACTACGAATATTACATGAATGACACGTATTAGGAGTGGTCTAATCAATTGAGACGGTCAAGCCTAAAAAGAAAGATTGTATTTAATGAAGGATCAAAAGAGGCGTGGGCGAATCTACATCATATCAGAAGACTTGGACGATATATACTGTAACCCAAAGGTGAAGCAACACGAGGTTTCCCAAGTAAGAGTAGCGAGATGACGTACATGCGAGATTACTCGGAGAGGGAACCAAGAAGACCACCACGAGGGATAGTATAGAGCTCGTACGAAGTATCGAGGAGGTGTACGATAGCTCCACCAGATCGGCGAGACCAGACTTTAACGAGTCTAATTTGCCTATAAATAACGGTCCATGTAGAAGGATATTGACAACTTATGTATTATTAGATGGTATTTGTACAGAGAATTCTTGAGAGATATCTAGATAGAGAGAGTAACAGATCTAAGTGATATTTGTATCTCTTTCAAGGGTAAGACCTTATAATCAATAAAGAAAACATCTTCTTTCCCGTGGACGTAGGTCTTCATGGCCGAACCACGTTATATGCTTGTGTCAATCTTTACTTTCATGTTCTTTACATGTTGTTTATCTTTGAATCTTGAATGTTTAGGAATTTTATAGACTTTAGATTCATTTGGGTGTAGTCATCAGAAAAGATGTAACTACATTTTGGCGCTGGAAACATGGAGGTATGAAGATCTATTTTACCTCCCTAGTAACATGTATATATTGTTTTCATAATATCCTTGAGAGAAGTGGATTTCATACCACTGTGTAGAGTTATGTTAGAATCTATGAGTAGAACTCGGACTCAACACAGTCTACACGATCTGTGGTGTTTCAGAGATCCTCGAAATCAACAGATCTACATCTTCTTACTAATTTTCTTAAAAAATTTCGTTCTTTTAAGATTTTCTATATCTTCCTCAAGATGCTCAGGAGAGTTGAAGATCGGAGTGAAAATGAAGTCTTAAACACTTCGACGCTCAAACGATCTCCTCTATGAAAGGGCTAGGAAGAAAGTTTGGTCAGTAAACTTCATAAAGGAAAATATGATCCTATGAATGTTGAAAAGACAAATCGTTCATAATCCACTATCTTCTTCTTATAAATCTAACTCTAAGTCAAGGGGAAGGGTTACTGAGTACATAATCATTTATCAAACTCAAAGTTTGTTTAAAATCAAAAGTTTAAAGATTATGAGAGATATTTCCTAAAATAGGAAGATATGCTCAATCGTCATAACTTGGTTTTTCCCCAATAAAGGTATGACGTGTGGAAGGAGGTATTTTTCTAGAAAAGAGAGACAAACAAAACACCTTTTTCGCCACTAAAACTTTATGCAAGTAGGGAATGTTTTGACATCTTCACATTTCTCCAAAGTTTACTGCAAAGTATTCCTGTACTAAACTGTCTTATTAAATGCACGTGACCTGCAAATTTAGGGTCCCACTTTTTTGAAAGTAGAGGAAAATTAAGTATTATTGCATATATCGCAGGTAAGGAGATTGTGACGAGGCGATCTTCTCGTACGATCCAAGGTGAAATCGGTGGAACCCAGCCATCCAGAATAGACGAGATGGAACTCCGTGAGACTATGCACAACGGTGCACTCTCAAGAGAATGACAGCCCGATGACCGGTATCGGGAAGGGTTAACAGATAACTCTATATCCGACGAAGAGGAAAATCCCTTTGAGGGCCAAGATGATATCCATCTAGCTCAACCAGGAGGGTTGAATCATTTGCCAAGACAAATATCAAACAATGAGGACAAGAAGAATGAAAATTCTGACTTCGGCGATACCACTGTACCAATCACAGCCATCCTGAAAGCTCAAGAAGCGCATGATGAGAGAATGAAAAAACTAGAAAGACGTAACAGGAGGCTAGAACGGAGAAACCGTGGGCTGAAACGCAAAGCTATGAAGAAGGTGCCATTGACCACCATTGAGTAGACCCCAGAGGAATAGAATCCTTTCGAGAACTTGCAGGACGACGATAGAGTCAATATCCCTGACACCTCGAATGAGGAAACAATGGATCGCTTTCCCAAGGGAAGCCGAGGTGTTCCAAACCAGGAGGAAAGCCCATCTGAAGGATCGTCCGATGTCGATCCTAAGCATAGATGAGAGAATAATATAGAACACGAAGTTAAGACGAACTTACTTCAAAGTCCACTCGTTCTAAGATAGTATCCTACATCGAAAAATCGGACGAGGACTTGGGACGATCAAGATATCACCGACTGAAAGGAGACATATTGACGATCAGTTACAAGTCTGACTTTTCCAACTCGAAGCAATGTGCAGAGAGGCCACATGAAGGCAAGAAGGAAAAAAGTTGACAGAAGTGATGCAAGAGGCATGGCAGTCTCTCTTATTGGAGAAATTGTTCTCCCAACCATTTTCAAGGAAATTCTCGATTCCTACATTTACAACTCCCTTCAATGGGACAGGGGATGTAATTGAACATCTCTGGTCATATCGCATGATACTAACTTAGAGGAACCATTATGATGTAGTAATGTGTAGGGTTTTTCCAGCCAGTCTAAAAGACGAAGCCCTAATATGGTTTAATAACTTGCCGAAGGAGTCGGTTATATCATTTGCCCACCTATCCGAGTTATTCTTGGAAACATACATACATAATGGCAGAGTCAACCCTGAAATCGACATGTTGTTCCAGCTAGCTCGAGGACCGAACGAGTCACTTCGCTCACTAGTAACTCGCTGGAGGAAATTATATGCCGAGATCGCAAGGGTCCCAGAGACCTATGCGATCTTGGGCTTCAAAAACAGTCTGAGAAGACATACCCAATATTTGTCCGCGTGTATGATACCATGCCACCTAACCTAGGTAAGTTGAGAGAAATTCAAGAGGACTGCATAGCCCTTGAAGAATGATAGACACATTTTTTTGTCTGAATTATCCTCAGTGTCTCTATAGTTAGTTCTTGATTTTGTACTTATTATGGTGTTTTTGTGTTTGTTTAGGTGTTTTTGGAGAAATACATTTATGCGGAAAAAGTTGCTCGAAAAGTGCTTCTTGGACCCCCGGAGAAAAGTGATAAAGGCACACTTATCTTGGATAAGAGCACCCCAGATGTTAAAGGCGCTCGTGTTCTGGATCAGGGCACACTTCTTCACAAATTCAAAAAAATATTTTGGCGGGAAAATATTTCCATTCACAGGCAGATTTCTGGTTCATGATTTGGAGGGGTTATAGTGTGATTCAATAGCTCAAACTTCTTGGGATGACTTGATTGTTCGTAACAGGAGTGGTATGGTTAATTGTTTCGGTTAGAATTTGCTAGATAACTCGCGTGAAGAAATCAGGGCAACATGTGCATGGGAGGAGATGTTCACGGGATTGTACGTGCCGATGGGATTTTGAGTGAGGCAGAGCGTGTTTAACATAATCTGGGACATCTATTCAACATATTAGACTCATTTGGACAACTACATACGCGTGCAAGAGAAGAATAAGGAAATATTTCCTTAAACGAGAGTGAAGAATATTCTGAGTTATGATGAGATTATATGGAGTTATGAGGGCTTATTCTCGGTGGAATTGAGTATATAAAGAATAATGGGAGTAAGAAATATGAGGGGGGATAGTTTGGAGGAGTTTGAGAGCATTCTAGAACACTACAGAGATCAACAGAAGGAGTTACAGGGAGCTGCGTTTTTCTGCTGCTGCTGCTGAAGAACAAGCGTTGCAAGGAAAACAAAGTTGCAGATTTGTAACACTTCACAAAAACAGCGTCTCAAATTGTAACACAGCAACATTGACTTTCTGTAACAGTTCGTAACAGCTGCTTTGTAACGCCAATAAACTGTTGCAAACAGTCTGTTTTATTACTTTTCACTCTTTTAATCATCTTTTGAGCAACAAACACATATTTTGAGACCATGATTAATATGAGGAGATAAACCCCATTTCTGAGGCGTAAGAGGAAGCTATTTTTCCAACAAAAAGTGGTATATTCTATTTTATCTATTCATTTGCAATTATTATATGATTATTTGCCTTGATTGAAAATTGTTTTAATGATTTTTGTTAAGCAATTGTGATTTATTTTGATAGAGCATGATTGGCCATAGGTTTTTTATGTTCTATTCTTTGGATTTACACTTGTTATTTTGAGAATCTACTTGTTGCAATAGTTTAGAATCAAATTGAACGAGAAAATTGCATGAATATAAATTGGATTAAATCACTTTGAACTTGGAAAATAGTGGAATCTTAGCCTCAGTGTTCTTTTAATATTGATATCAACTTTGTTTGAGTTTGCTATAATTTTTAGTGTGTTTTCTATTTTAGTTTTAAAACTAAATCTAAAAAATATGCTTTCACAAGTCTTAAAGAACCTTTCACTACTACTAATACAACATCATTGATAAATACCACCAATTTTTGGCGCCGTCGACACGCACTTGTCTTTAGGCTAGAGTTTTTAAATTTTTTTTTTTTTAGGTTTTCATTTGTTTTTATTTTATTTGTTCTTCTTTACGTTTTTGGGTTTTGTCTTTTCCTTACAGAATTTGGAGCGAAAGAAAATTGTGCCAAAGCTTTGGTGAATACTTAAAGCCTTGGAGTAAAAGGCAAAGCGAAAGAAGAAGTTTTTTTTTTTATAAAAAGAGAAAAAAAAAACTAGAGTTTATTTTTTTTTAGATTGTATTAGGGTTTTTCTATTCTTGTAATTTTATTTTTCTTTTGCACTTTACTCTTTGGACTTTGGACTTGGACATTTGGACATTCTTTTATTTTTAAACCCTAAGGAAGGGTAAAACTGTTTGCAGAGAAGGACGGTGATTACGATATCACCTCGGCCCCTCGGGTTCGTACATGACATAGGAGTCGTGGCCCGAGTCGACTTCAGCGGTTCATCCCCTGTCTGGAACGGGAGGTAAGTTTGTCGAAACACTCGCGAATCCCCTGTCAGCGAGTTACTGTATTCCTTCATGTGCATATATGTCGAGGACTTGAATACACCTGTTTTAAATTCCTAGTAAAGGGCAAGGACTGGCCATATAAGATAAGGGTTCGGATTTCATCACCGTTCCCTTCTTGCCTGCCTTAGGAAAATGATACCAAACGCGAACCTAAGCTTAAATTTTGGAATAGAACGAGACCGATAGGGTAACGAGCTTACTAGGAAATTTATTCGAAAAATATTGGTTACTCTTTAAGCATAATTTGAAGTTCATGATGGTTTATGTGAGTTGAATGCGTGACTGCGCCGCCTATTAATGCGGTGAGGCCTTGGGTATCAAAGATCCACGCAGCTTCCATCGCCTTTATTCAACTTACTTAAACTCGGATTGATTATAGAGGGGTTTGCTCAGATTGTAACGAATTCCCTTTCGAAGGATTAGAAGCTGGTCTAGAAAATAATATAAGTGGATCCATCATGATTTTTTTTTGATAGAAATATCTAGGTTTGTTTTGGTGGAGTCAGCCTTGTTTGTGTTTACATAGAACTTCCCTTCCTTTTAGGATTTTTCTTTTCTTTTTCTTTTTTTTTCTAGTGTATGCCCGAGGTAATTAGAGAACGGTCTTGGAAAAGAAACACTCTAGGTTGTTTGATTAGTGACAAACCTAGTAGTACTTCTTGTGAAGGCGGGGAGATCGGAGACTTTTCTTTTGAGAGCCCCATTTTTGGAAACTTCAGTTTTGAGAATTTGTCTCTTCGTGAAGAAAGTACCCCTAGTACTTCAGTTGTGCCAGCAATGGCTACTTTAAAAGCCTACATGTACCCAACTAGGACCAACCGAGCATCGTGCATTAAATTTCCAGTCTCTACGGCTACTTATGAGTTGAATCCTGGTATTCTTCAGATGATCCCTATATTCTTAGGAAAAGATGATGAAAACCCTTACTTTCATATTAGGGACTTTGAAGAAATTTGTGGAACAATTAAGATTAAGGATATTACTGATGAAGTCTTGAAACTTAGGATGTTCCCCTTTTCCTTAAGGGATAAAGCCAAGTCCTGGCTAAATAACCTACCATCTGGGTTTATAGAAATTTGGGACCAACTTACTGCTGCTTTCTACTTAAAGTGGTTTCCTAAGCATAAAACCGCATCTTTTAGGCAGAAAATTAGTTCCAGTATGCAATAAGAAGGAGAATCCCTTTATAGATTTTTAGAGAGATTTAATGATCTTTTGTCGCAATGTCCTCACCATGGGTTCGAAAAAATGAAACTAGTTGAAATTTTGTATGAAGGTTTAGACTATTCGACCAAATTCATGGTCGAGTGTATGAGTGCTGGTTTATTCACGAGTAAAAGCGCTGATGATGCACTTTCCTTCTTAGAAGATATAGCTGAAAGATCCCAACAGTGGGAGTCTTGTGTTGAACCCCCTAAAAGACTCTTGGTCAATATAAATAGCACCAATACGATCGATACAAGCTTTGGGTCAGATGCTAAGTTCGTTGCTTTGTCTAGAAGGTTAGAAGCTTTGGAAATGGGTCAGTCTAAAAATAGGTCCCTTGTTGAACCTGATGATAGAATTAGACCCTCTCAAGTCTCTAGTTGTAGAATAAAGCCCGATAACTCATTTTGGGAACGTCATGTTAGTGAAGATCAAGCCCATGTTTTCTATAACAATGCTAGGTTCGAGAACCATCAGAAGTTCGACCCATACTCAGAGACATACAACCCTAGTTGGAGAAACCATCTTAATTTTTCTTGGTCTAAGGGCCAGAATCAAGGTCAGTTTAGTAATTCTCAGCCTCCCCGAGGTTTTGGTTATAATAAGAATTCTTCAGGTCAAGCCTAGTTCCAGAACCCTTCTGAGAATAAAATGACTAGCTTAGAGGAATCTCTTAGTATATTGAAAAAGAGCCAAGATATGCTATCACAAAGCCAGGAAAAGTTAATAAAGAGCCAGGTTAATTTTCAAGAGGAAACCAAGCAGAATTTTAAGAATAATTCCCAGTCTCTTGCTAAATTAGAACTTCAAGTTGTCCAGATAGCTAAGTTTATTAGTGATAGAGAAGAAGGAAGGTTCCCTAGTCATACTGATCCTAATCCTAAAGGAGAGAAGTCGTACAATCATGTGAATTCTGTTACAACCCTTAGGAGTGGAAAGAAAGTTGACAATAAGGTCGCCATGCCTGAAAGTGAACATGTTGTAGTTTACCCTTCTGAGACAAAAAATGAGGAGACTGATAGAGTCTCCAAAGATACCAATGAGGGTCATGTTGATCCCATATTTTTGCCTAGAGCCCCATATCCAAAGTTGTTAGCCCCAACGAAGAAGGAGTCGACTTTCAACGAGATAATAGAGACATTTAAGCAGGTGAACATTAATATTCCATTATTAGAAGCAATTAGGCAGATACCTGCTTATGCTAAGTTCCTTAAAGATCTTTGTACACGAAAGCGTAAGCTTAATGTCCAAAAGAATGCCTTTTTAGCTGGCCAAGTAAGTTCCATTATTCTGAACCAAACACCCCCTAAGTATAAGGACCCTGGATGCCCCACCATATCTTGTGCGATTGGTAATCACATGGTCGATAAATCCTTACTTGACTTAGGAGCTAGTGTTAACTTACTCCCGTATCATGTATACACCCAGCTAGGTCTTGGTAAGTTGAAACAGACTAAAATGACACTATAATTAGCTGATAGGTTTGTCAAAGTTCCTCGTGGTGTCATAGAGGATGTTATGATTGAGGTTGGTAAGTTTATTTATCCAGTGGATTTTGTTGTTCTCGATGCCCAGCCTGTTCAGGACCCAAGTGCTCAAATCCCGGTGATTTTAGGTCGCCCATTCTTAGCCACATCTAATGATGTCATCAATTGTAGAACCTTAATTATGAAAATATCTTTTGGTAACATGACTACTGAGCTAAATGTCTTTAACGTTATTAAGTCTTCGGAGGTGGATGATTTAGAAGTGGTGAACATGATTATCACTCTAGTTCCCAATCCTTTAACCAGCACTATATTTGATAATCCATTATTTGATGAACCTGTCAGTGATTCAGAGGAGGTAACCATGACGAACACCTTATTTGATGAGTCTACTTTAGAGATTTTCTTTGATAATACCTTATATGATGATGTTGTTCGTTTAGATGACAAATCTCCCAAGGAAGCTAGTTATTGTGCTGACTTTATGGACCCTAGAATATATCCCATAGATTTTGCTCCATTTGAGGAAATTGTTTACCCTAAGTTTGAGGGTAATGATGATTCTAGTGATCGTCACGTATCCCTAGTTGAAGTCCCTAACTTAGGACTCGAGCCTTGTGCGTCTGAGATATTACTTGAGTCTGTTCAGACTCCGGAACCCGATCCTCCTGATACTGTCCAGGAAGTAACCCAGATTTTAGAGGCCAGTATTTCAGATGAATCTCTTTATCAAGACACACATATGAAGCTTCGTTATTTTCCCCAGATAAACCCAGTTGTCTTGACATAAACCTTAGATGCGGATGTGCTCCTTCTATTCATTTTTCTGAACCAGTGCAGTTGTCTCATATTGGTGTTATCTCTATTTGGTCTTATGGACCCACAAATATTTCGGCTATTGGTGTATGACTTCGGAAGGAGAAGATCCTTTTTGAGGTATTTGATGTCTGGCTGAAGACTTTAAACTTAGCACTCCTTGGGAGGTACCCCTTGCTCATGCAACACGGTAATATCTTTCCTTAACTCCTTTTCTTCAAGTGGTAACAGTTTCTCCTTGTTCATGTTTCTAATTTCATCTTTAGAACATTGAGGACAATGTTAGATTTAAGTTTGGGGGTATGGGAGAAACTTTTTAGTTGCAGTTTTAATAAATAAACTCTAGAGCCTATAAATTTATGCTTATTAAGGTCGGCACTAACCAATCTAAGTGGATGGAAACATTTTGGTTGTAGGCGTTGAGGAACCATTCTGATTAGATGGAAACATCTAGAAGAGTCTATTCCTAAAAGCACAGAGCTCAGGTGTTAGAAAAGAAAACATGGTAATTTCGCCATATCCTCGTGATGGAAACATCAAACGAATCCTGATCACTTCTTTTATTTTTATTTTTATTTTTATTTTTACCATTGTTAGGGTGAAATAGAGTGACTGAGATACCAAAAAAAAAATTGAGGCCAGACCACTAGACCAACTGGAATAAATACAATAAAGTCGACCACTGATACAATTGTATATGCCAGCTGAGTTGACCTAGAGTTAGGATTATCGACCACTGGTTCCCTTGTATATGCCAGTGTGTTGATATTAGTCCAGACTAGTATCTCAGTCCATTAGGATAGGTTCACCCTAGCCAACATCATCCACGTTTTTCTCTTCTTAATCTTTACATGTGATTGGTTGACTCCAGTTTATGATGTCTAGAAACTATCTGAGTAGAGCTCTGTCACTTTATATGAATTTTAGTATGCTTTCGTGTACAACAATTGGAATTTCGCATCAGGGTACTTCCTCTTGTAGTCAATAAGTATGCCAACCAAGGAGATTCTTTAGTGCCTTCCAAGGTTATGCGTAGATAGCTAGGTCAGGTAGAAGGTTTTGTGGGTACACCTCTCGGGTAAACCCTCCGGAGACGACACTCGCCACTAGGGCCACCTAGCGGTTTAACGGCCTCGCCTTTGCGTGCTAAGTGTAGTCTTTTTATTTTCTAGATTAGATTTGCTCGGGACTAGCAAATAATAAGTTTGGGGGTATTTGATAGACACATTTTTGTGTCTGAATTGTCCTCAGTGTCTCTATAGTTAGTTCTTGATTTTGTACTTATTATGGTGTTTTTGTGTTTGTTTAGGTGTTTTTGGAGAAATACATTTATGCGGAAAAAGTTGCTCGAAAAGTTCTTCTTGGACCCCCGGAGAAAAGTGATAAAGGCACCCTTATCTTGGATAAGGGCATCCCAGGCACCCCAGCTGTTAAAGGCGCCCGTGTTCTGGATCAGGGAACACCTTCTTCACAAATTCAAAAAAATATTTTGGCGGGAAAATATTTCCATTCACAGGCAGATTTCTGGTTCATGATTTGGAGGGGTTATAGTGTGATTCAATAGCTCAAACTTCTTGGGATGACTTGATTGTTCGTAAAAGGAGTGGTATGGTTAATTGTTTCGGTTATAATTGGCTAGATAAATCGCGTGAAGAAATCAGGGCAACATGTGCATGGGAGGAGATGTTCACGGGATTGTACGTGCCGATGGGATTTTGAGTGAGGCAGAGCGTGCTTAACATAATATGGGACATCTATTCAACATATTAGACTCATTTGGACAACTACAGACGCGTGCAAGAGAAGAATAAGGAAATATTTCCTTAAACGGGAGTGAAGAATATTCCGAGTTATGATGAGATTATATGGAGTTATGAGGGCTTATTCTCGGTGGAATTGAGTATATAAAGGATTATGGGAGTAAGGAATAGGAGGGGGTATAGTTTGGAGGAGTTTCAGAGCATTCTAGAACACTACAGAGATCAACAGAAGGAGTTACAGGGAGCTGCGTTTTTCTGCTGCTGCTGCTGAAGAACAAGCGTTGCAAGGAAGAACAAAGTTGCAGATGTGTAACACTTCAGAAAAACAGCGTCTCAAATTGTAACACAGAAACAGTGACTTTCTGTAACAGTTCGTAACAGCTGCTTTGTAACGCCAATAAACTGTTGCAAACAGTCTGTTTTATTACTTTTCACTCTCTTAATCATCTTTTGAGCAACAAACACATATTTTGAGACCATGATTAATATGAGGAGCTAAAACCCATTGCTGAGGCGTAATAGGAAGCTATTTTTCCAACAAAAAGTGGTATATTCTATTTTATCTATTCATTTGCAATTATTATATGATTATTTGCCTTGATTGAAAATTGTTTTAATGATTTTTGTTAAGAAATTGTGATTTCTTTTGATAGAGAATGCTTGGCCATAGGTTTTTGATGTTCTATGCTTTGTATTTACACTTGTTATTTTGAGAATCTACTTGTTGCAATAGTTTAGAATCAAATTGAACGAGAAAATTGCATGAATATAAATTGGATTAAATCACTTTGAACTTGGAAAATAGTGGAATCTTAGCCTCGGTGTTCTTTTAATATTGATATCAACTTTGTTTGAGTTTGCTATAATTTTTAGTGTGTTTTCTTTTTTAGTTTTAAAATTAAATCTAAAAAATATGCTTTCACAAGTCTTAAAGAACCTTTCACTACTACTACTACAACATCATTGATAAATACCATCAAAGAACTCCAAGATGGTACTTATGACAAGTTGACATGATTTTGTAAAAATATTTTGAAACTCATGGATTGAACGTGGGCATGATACTCACATTTATAGTTGAGGAGATCAAGTATTGCACATTCGATGATTTGCTAAATATTGATAGTTGAACCAATATTCTCTGATTTGAGCAAGTATTGTTTATCTGAGCAAGTGTTGCTCATCTAATGAATTATTAGCAGCGTGACTAAAATAAAATATTAATTAAAATACTGGTAGTTGAACCGAGTATAATTAATAAGAATATTAATCATGAGATCGTCATAAATTTATTAGTGTTTGAATCTGGAATTATAATCCTTGGACTCAGAAACCTTAATTTGATCAATTGATAACCACTTCATGGTTTGTTAGGAATTAAACCATGGAACGAAGGAAGGATTGGTTTCATGATACCGTGTGTCAATCATGTAACACCCATATGCTCACGTGAGCAAACACCAAGACCTCTTGAAGAGTTGGTGACTTGTTGATGAAATAATGATTAAATACTGGTTTAACCATTTATTTGAATTACTGCTGGGTACAGTATTAGGTGATAAAACCTGATTAATTATGAAAAGATGGAGGACCGACCAAGGGTCATGAAACCGGCCCTAGGTGGTCACAGGATCAACTGTTGATTGTTCCATGAAGTTCCAAGTCGTTTGGAAGAGTTTTGGACCTAATACGTGCAATTGCGCAAATTAGGTCAAATTGTGAACATATGTAAGACCGGATAATTGAGAGCCAAAGAGACAACCTTGGTCGGTCAAGGGAGCATGCTCATGTCCCCAAAGTGTTCATATCTCAGTTCTGAAGAAACTAGGGTTTTTTGATAAAACCGTCAAAACTTCATGAGATGAAGGAAAAATAATAAAAAAAGTGAAAGAATTATGAAGTGTGGACCAACCATGGCAAAGGCATGGCCGGCCGGCCAAGGGGCCAATCCCACACATTTTTCCAAAATTTTCATAATATTTTCATGATTTTAGGGAAATATGATAAAATCAAGGAGTTTTGCTAAAATTAAAGAGTTTTGTTCAAATCAAAGACTTTCCATGAGATGAGGGAAACATAAAAAATAATAATAATAAAATAAGGGATGTGTGGGTGTGTGGGACCGGCTTGGAGCATGGTTGGTCGGCCATGGCCGGTCCCATGCGTTTTCCCTAATTTTATGTATGATTTCACAATTTAAAGGAAATTTCATAATTTGAAGGAAATATCATGAAATCAAGGAATTTCATGGGATTATGAAAACATGAAAAATATAATAATAAAAAAAAGGGACGTGTGAGGCCATCTAGGGTTTGTCCGAGCAAGCTGTCTAGGAACAATTAACTTATGGCCCTATACTAGCAGAGCAAGCTGTCTAGGAACATTAAGTATTCTGATATGAGCTTGCTAGAGCTTCATATCCTTTATATAGTCAGGGTAAACTCGTTTTTTTTTATCCTGAAGACGTTATCGCTCTATACTAGCAGAGCCAACTATCTAGGAGCCGTCCATCTCGTGATACTATATAGAAATAATTACTGAAGTGTTCAGTATTCATGAGACATGATGTTGTCTAGCCGTGAGACCACATATCTACATGTACTCTGAGAGAAAGTATTTTCAATTAGAGGATTCGATGAGAGACCCGTGTCTCAGTACACACGTATGATTGTTGGATCAGAGGTTCGTATAATTATGGGTTTACGATTTTAGCCTTCGTCGAAAATCCACCATCTACATTAAGTCCCCTTCTTAGTGAGGAAATCCGTGTTCCTCACTCAACATTGAATGGTGATTTTCCGGTCATAAACAATACAAGTAATTGAATTTAGTCGTAAGTTAAGATGTTACCGGATTTCGATCGCATGAGCATACCATGACTTGAATGAAGATTCCAGTGGCATGATAGAATGTCGTTTCGTAGACATAAATTGGTGTTGATCCGCTGATTTGGACGACGGGACCTTGGTCGTTTAGGATTCGTGGGCCGAGCCCAATAAGGAAATCCTTAGAAAGTTAGGTTTGGGAAATAAAAATTGATATAAAATAAATTGTTCCTTTTTTTTAAAAAAAAATTCCCACGACCAGAATTTTCATCATCTCTCCATCACCTTCACGCCAGTATCAAGGGGGGGAAAAAATTCGCCGGACCACCAGCGCCGCCGCCGTTGTTGCCGTCGTCCGGCTGTTTTCCGCCGGCGCCGACAGGTACGCGTAAAATTATTTATTTTTTGATGTTTGCTGATGTTCATGAGTTCTATGGGTTTTTCACATATTGATCATGATAAAATTATATACATGTGCATATATGAGTGTGGGTTTCGTCGAAAACCCTCGTTTTTGAAAACGTATGTTCGTTTAATCGTCAGTTTTGAAAACTAATAATAATCCCTGATTTAGGAGAGGTTTTCCTTCATATATGAATATTTAGGTTCAGTAATAAAACTATGTTTATGAGCTTTCATGTGATCCAAAGTTTTATCATGAAAAGAGTGAACTTTCACAAAACCGAAGTAAAATCTTCGTTTTAAGGAATGATGATGATACGAAGAAAATTTTTTCTTCTTTATATGTATAAATGGACTTGCGTCTAGTGATAAAATTTTGTGTATGATCTTTCATGTAAATCAAAACTTTATCTTATGGTGTGTGAGTTTTCACAAAGTCGAAATAAACCTTCGATTTAAAGACGAATGACGATAAGAAGGAAAAGATTTTTTTTTTTAATAAGACCATGGACTATTCATGGATTTTTTATTTTGAAACCGTAGAGTGTCCACAAATTTATTTTCATGAGCCTTGCTCACATTGAATTTTTTTTATTTATTACGTGAGTAAATAAAACGTTTTCTTTATATATATGCAAATATATATTATTTTCTCTAAAATAAAAACTTGAGTTTTGTGTAATACTATTTAGAAATGAACAATTATTTATGATGAAATAACGTTTTAGTTTTCATGATTCCATGGTGAATTTTCACACAGTAGAAATATTCATGATTTTATGAAAAATCTGAGAGTTTTGTTCGTCTTTTGTAGGTTTCGAAGAAACAAACGATTTTGAGGTGTTAACTCTAACATTACTATCACTATTGTTAGTGGAAGCATAAAAAGTAAGAGTTAAGAGTTACCATTAGACGCTAGTATTTCCTTGATTCTGGATGGTGTACTGAAGTAGAATGTAATGTGAATTTTTGCAGCTACTTTGTAAGATGACCAACTCCCAAGTTAACGACACTTCAAGAGATGAAATGTGTGTTGATGACAACATCTCTAGAGATGATACATGCACGGATGAAACTTCTGATGGTGAAGACGAGAACGAAGCTCCTGGGATTAAGAATGTCCCGAACATAGATGATGCATTTTTCGAGGAAGATACTCCAGGAGTTGAAAATCATTTGAAATCTCTAGCGTATCGTCTTCTGATAAATCCCAGGACTATCACTTAGAAGAAATTCGTGACTCCTAAGACAGTTATCCAATTTTGTCTTGAATGAGGAGTCTTCCTTGCATCGATCATAAAATTTAAGCTTTCTCGACGACCTTTGGAGAAGTTTGTTGGATGGGCGAGGCATATGTTGGGTTTTCCTCATATGAGGGCCATGCTCGATAAGGCGCAGGTGACAAGGGTTATTCAGGCTTCTGGAGAGTTGTTCATTTTTTATGACACAAGAAGTATTGTGTCTTTGCTTACTCGCTTGTGCATTCCTACCCACACTTTCATATGTAGATGGGGAGAGTTCACCATTACTTTGGAAGACGTGGCAGCTCTGATGCATCTCCCAATCACGGGCAATCTCCCTGGGGATCTTTCAGATGAGGAGACCGTCGTTTATCATGTCTTGATTACTGCAATGGAGGTAGAAAATAAGGCTTGAACTAAAGGATTCTACGCTCTCTGGTTGACACGTTGGTGGCTCAAAGACGAGGTTTCTGATAAACCTATCGACGGTATGTTACCCATTGATGCTTTCTTATGTTTATGGTTGTCCAGAGATGTTTTTGAAGACAGTGTAAACTTGTTGAAACCTTTCGTGATCCCCTTTGCTATTAAGATGGCTCAAGGTGAGCAACTCCCGATAGGTAGTTTGTTCTGGGGCTCCTTGTATTACAACTTAGACTCTTCGGTTATAGACTCCAGCTTGTCGAATAGCTTCTTGAAGATTGAATGTTATGCTAACACGATGTTTCTTCAAGCTCTGATGTGGGAACACTTCAAGAATTATGCACCCATTCCACGTAATGTTTTACAAGGATCAAATAATGATGCTCATCATATTTTCCCTGAGAAAGATAATGCCAGGATCATGTGTTGGTCCACAAAGCAGCCTCGGTCTAAAACGCGCCTTATTGATGTATTGGATGACGAATCTGAGTTCAGTTTTCATCCTTGGGTGTCAGTGCCTCCTTACATTTCTCAAATGATGACCTTAAATACTAGAGAGAGCACGAGTTTGTCATCTGGTGTGGATCTGAATGATGGTGAGAGATCTTTCATGTTGAGCTGCACCCCTGGTCATTTGCTATCGGTTTCGTACGGAGAACTTTCGGTGGAAGAGTATAATATTGATAGACCAACTCGACAAATGGGTATGGATCAGTGTGTTCCAACTATTCGGAGGAGGAATCCATCAGTTGAGTAGCTCGTGACTCGCTTAGACCATAACCATGTGGAACGAAGTAAATACTGGTTCCCTTGCTCCAATAGATTTGCATATGTGACTCCAGGTTATCCAGACTTCTGGGAAGATCAATTTGAGCGATTGCATGAATTCGTGATAGTCAGTCAGCTTCCAGTAAGGAGTCGTCCCTCTGATGAGATAATCGCTGGTCGACCAAGATTGAAGTATCTTTCCCGTGATAAGCGAAAATGATCTCCAGGATGCTCTCAGGTACACTTTTTATATAATTTTCATAAAATTATAATAGTTGTATTCTGATTTTGTTATCGAAATTTACCATAGGACGGTCGTAGCGTAAGACCTCGAATCCGTGTAGATTTCTTAGAGACTGAGGCGGTTGTTCATGGAGGAGAAGGCAGGCATAAAGGTTATAGGCTATTACCTAACACTATAAAGTCCCTAGTGACTTGTCTGGTGAGTTGTCGATACCTCTTTCATCATGACTTCTTCTCATCCACGTAATTAGGATCTTAAAACCACCTTTGTTATTCCGTTGCAGAATTTTACTCCATCGAGTATTGACGGTCTTCAGTTTTTCGCTTCTGGGCGAACAATTTTTGACTTGAGTGATGAAGAAAAAGCTGTAAGTATTTCTTCTCATATTAATTATGGCGTCTCATGAATGAAATACTAATTGTACCGTCTTGAATCCAGGATTCCAGCAATTCGATGATTTCTTCAATGGAGCCGGGAAAGTCAGGTGCTTCTGGATCTTCTGTATGCTGAGGAGAAGTTTGCACATTATCCTTCTTTTGTGCCTTTGAAGGGGTGGAAGAAGTATGCTTGTGGTGTGGCTCAGCTTTCCATTTGCTCCCTTCCGTGATAGTATTTGTAGAAGGATGCATATTATAGTGCTTGTTGACCAGACGTCATCTTCCTCGAGTGTCTCGTGCTTTTTCAGTATTTGTGGATTTTGCTCTTTCTAACAGAGCATGTGCAGTGGTTGCCGACCTCGTCGCTGCTTCGTGGATATCTGAGGAAGTATGGAATCGGAGATTCTCCAGTAGAGCTATGTAGACCGGGAGCATGCCGTTGATGCATAAGTCCACCAGCTGTTGTTCTGTGACGTTCATACCATGACAGTCCAAGGCTTGGACTCTGAATCTTTTCACAAATTCATTGGGATTTTCACCAGCCCTACAAAACATCCTTCCAAGGTCAGAGAGAGTGACTTGTTCTGACACAAAAAAGTACTTCATATAGAAGGCGTTAATCATTTCTCCCCAATTTTTGATGGTTCCAGGTGCAATATTTTTGTACCAGGTGTACGCCCTGCCTTTTAAAGATTTTGAAAATTCCTTGAGGCGAACAACATGGTTATGTTCATGATATCCCAAGGCTTCAAGGAAACGAGAGACGTGTTCCTGAGCATTGCCGGTTCCATCATATAGAGTGAAAGTTGGGGAGACATAACCTTTTGGAAGGGGAATATTCTACGTAGAAGCAGGATAAGAAGGTCAGTGACGATGGACATGTGATGTCTTATCTTTTCCATGATTCTTCAGAAGGCGCTCTAAGTATTCCCGAGTGACGAAGTTTGATGATTCTTTTGTTGATGAATTTCCCGTAGCTTTGTTAATTTCGTCATCATTCACTGTGTGAATTAGAATTACCTCAAGATCAGCAGCGTCTGAGGACTTATCTTTCTCTTTCCCTAACAATTTATCAGTAAGAGTCTTCAGGTGTTCGAATAGCTTTTGTTGTGCTGCAGCCATATCCGTCTGATTCTTTGCAAGATTTTCTTGAGCTTTGATGATATCAGCAATGGTAGATGGTGCACTTCCCCTGACTTCTTCTGTATGTCGGCCAAACAAAGGATGACCTTCCGTGTTGGCGTGAGGAGGATAATGTCACCACCGTCTGTGTTAGCGGCTGGAATAGTTTCCGGGATATTTTCGTTGTTTCTGGTGCTGGCGATATTTGCGTTAGGATTTGTAACTGGTCCTGACCTAAGACCAACCATCTTGTGAAAATGAGAGATTGCAACCGGGAGAATGATCTCCCACTATGGTCTCTAATCTGTAGATGAGGAAAAACGATTTGCTGGTTTTTACGGAATTGAGGAGATGACTGTACGGGGGAGACTCCTTGAACCGAGTGAAATGTTCAACCTCACACAGATGCACTCCAAGAAGGGAGTGCTTTGAATTCAAGAGATCAATCTGTAGTACTCCGGCCTAAACCAAGACAATGGCCGTTCCAGAGTAAATTCGGGCATAATAGAGGATGTGCTGATCTGTAAGAGGGAAGCTAAGAAATGTGTGGAATCAATGGTAATCAAATATTGTAGGTGTGTTGTGAATTCTGAATATGATAAGTTCTGAATGATTGAAATTTCTCAGTTGAGAGTAATTGCTCAATTCATAAGTTATTGATCTCGTGTTGTCAATAAGACGTAATATTCTTGTTTCTGTTGTTTCATATGATTCAAGACTTATTTATATTGCTGGAATTGTGGACACCATGATCCCATGAAGTGTGACAGTTGATGGAATCAAAGAGTGGAGAGATGGAAATAGTGTTTGAAACCAATTGCTCATCGTGCGGAGACTTGGTTGATTTTCCACCCACTACTTTGTTAACTCATTCAACTGATTTCACGACTTGCTCACATTCCATCGTGTGTTTGAACAAACGTGCCATAGACCGCCAGACCAAAACCCTAGTTGATATCCCTCAAGTGACACGATTTACGTCTCGTGGTTAGTTTAGTCAGTTGCTGACTTCGTGATATCATGGGACGATGAGTCCATGTATTCACTGAGTTGAACATGATTTTGTAAAATGTTCTGAAACTCATAGATTGAACGTGGGCATGATCCTCACGTTGATAGTTGAGGCGAGCAAGTATTGCACATTCGATGATTTTCTAAATATTGATAGTTGAACCAATATTCTCTGATTTGAGCAAGTATTGCTTATCTAAGCAAGTGTTGCTCATCTGATGAATTATTGGCAACGTCACCAAAATAAAATATTAATTAAAATACTGGTAGTTTAACCGAGTATAATTAATAAGAATATTGATCATGAGATCGTCATAAATTTATTAGTGTTTGAATCTGGAATTATAATCCTTGGACTCAGAAACCCTAATTTGATCAATTGATGACCACTTCATGGTTTGTTAGGAATTGAACCATGGAACGAAGGAAGGATTGGTTTCATGAGACTGTGGGTCAATCATGTAACACCCATATGCTCACGTGAGCAAACACCAAGACCTCTTGAAGAGTTGGTGACTTGTTGATGAAATAATGATTAAATGCTAGTTTAACCATTTATTCGAATTACTGCTGGGTTCAGTATTTGGTGATAAAACCTGATTAATTATGAAGAGGTGGAGGACCGACCAAGGGGTCATGAAACCGTCCCTGGGTGGTCACGGGATCAAGTGTTGATCATTCCATGAAGTTCCAAGTCGTTTGGAAGAGTATTGGACCTAATACGTGCAATTGCGCAAATTAGGTCAAATTGTGAACATATGTAAGACCGGCTCATTGAGATCCAAAGATCCAACCTTGGTCAGTCAAGGTAACATACTCATGTCCCCAAAGTGTTCTTATCTCAGTTCTGAGAATATTGATATTTTCGGATGTGCGTTTGAGCAATCATTTTAGAAAATATGAAGAAACTAAAGTTTTTTTTATAAAATCGTCAAAACTTCATGAGATGAAGGAAAAATAATAAAAAAGTGAAAGAATTATGAAGTGTGGGACCACCCATGGCCAAGGCATGTCCGGCCATCCAAGGGGCCAATGCCACACGTTTTTCCAAAATTTTCATAATATTTTCATGATTTTAGGGAAATATTATAAAATCAAGGATTTTGGTAAAATTAAAGAGTTTTGTTCAAATCAAGGAGTTTCCATGGAACGCGCAATTGGGGGATATGAATTACTTCCCCCAAACAGGGGTGGCTGATAAGGGGTAACTTTTGAATATGAAAATACCAAAATACCCTTTCCTAATTAAAAACCTTTATGAAAAGACTGTTATGCCCTTTCCCCTAAAACAATTAAATCTAAAAACCAAATAAGTTTATCCCCAATTTCATTTGATTGCCTAAGACAGTTAGGGTTTTGATTTTTTTTTTCTTCATCTTCTTCATTGTTCTTTGAGAAGGTTAGTGATTGCTAAAGAAGATGAAGAAGAAGATGAAGAAGAAGAAGAAGAAGAAGAAGAAGAAGAAGAAGAAGAGGAGGAGGACGACGCGGCGAACTCGGACGATCAACCACTCGCAGTCATGGCTTCTTTGAGAAGGTTAGTGATTTTGAACTCATTTATGATTGTTTTAATCGATTTATAGCAATGGGTTTAGATTAGAATCTCCAAACATAGCTGAAAACAATTAGAGTTACAGTTAGATTCTATCTGGGATGAATACCACGCCGGTTTTAAGTACCGGCATTCGATCTGGGATGAATACCACGCCGGTTTTAAGTACCGGCATGTTCGATATAAATATATCCATGCCGGTAGTCAAGTGAAAAAAATCAAGTTTCTGGATACTTTTCATCGTGTGCCGGCACAGAATTATAGGATGAATACCACGCCGGAAGTGAGTTCCGGCATGGTTATTTAGGATGAAGACCACGCCGGAAGTGATGAAGAACATGTCTGAAATGATGAAGACCACTACAGAAGTGATGAAGAACATATCGGAAATGATGAAGACCATGCCGGAAGTGATGAAATTCAATGTCGGTACTGAGTTCCGGCATGCTCGATATAAATCTTTCCATGCCGGTACTCAAGTGAAAAAAAAAATCAAGTTTCTGGATACTTTTCATCATGTTTCGGCATAGAAATTTAAGCAAAAACCTGCCGGAAGTAGTTCCCGCATGCTCGAAAATCAGATAACTGTGCCGGTACCTGTTCAAAACCAGAAAAAAAATCAACATTCTTAAGATCAAAACCAGAAAAAAATCGACATTTTGTCCTCTAGCTATATCCCCCAATTGCGCGTTCTTTCCATGAGATGAGGAAAACATAAAAAATAATAATAATAAAATAAGGGATGTGTGGGCGTGTGGGACCGGCTTGGAGCATGGTTGGCCGTCCAGAGCCCGGTCTCATGCGTTTTCCCTAATTTTATGTATTATTTCACAATTTAAAGGAAATTTCATAATTTGAAGGAAATATCATGAAATCAAGGAATTTCATGGGATTATGTAAACATGAAAAATATAATAATAATAAAAAGGGACGTGTGAGGCCATCTAGGGTTTGTCCGACCGGATATGGCCCGTGCACACAGGTTTTCCTAATTTTATATTATTTTTCATGGGACCAAGGAAATATCATGAGATTAAGGAGTTTTCATGAAATTAAGGAAATAATAATAAAATAATGAGGAATCATGAGGTGTGGGGCCGGCTGGGACCAAGGCATGTCCGGTTGGCCAATGGTCACGCCCCACAATATTCTTCCCTAGTTTTATATTATTTCTTTGGTGTGAAAGAAACATCATGAAAATGAGGAGTTTCCTCAAAACGAAGGATATTTGTTCAAATGAAAGAATTTTCATGAACTCAAGGAAAATAACAAAAATATGATAAAAATATGAAACTGGCGTGGGATTGACCATGGCACGGTCAGCCTATCAGTGGGCCCATGCTCCCAGCGCCTTGGTCAATTTTTAATTATTTATTACTTTTTTTCCTATTTTGCATAGGTTCATCGTCTCGTCGTATTTTGAAATACTCGTTCGTGCGGTGATTGTTAGTGCATCGTCGTTGAGTACACTTTCATCATTTAAATCAGGGCTTACTCAGAGGTATCTCAGACGCTCGTGCGTTGAGTATTTATCACTAACCCATGGATTTCTGCTGGGAAGAACTATGGTTTGCAGTAATGAAATATCTGCGAAAATATTTGAATATTTTCGGAAATTCAGTGGATGAATCCAAGAATTTAGGAATAATTAACTTATGGCTCTATACTAGCAGAGCAAGCTGTCTAGGAGCATTAATTATTCTGATATGAGCTTGCTAGAGCTTCATATCCTTTATATAGTCAGGGTAAATGTAATACCCCAATTTCGGCTGTGGTTGGCCGATTGGAATATAAGTAATGGTTTTTCCTTTCCTAACACCGAGGCCTGATGGGTACACTTGATTGAGTTGTGGGAAAAAACTTCTCAGTTAAGCGTGCTCGGCCGAGAGTAGTCACGGGATGGGTGACCTCTCAGGAAGCTGCTGCTGGATGACCTCAGTAGTGCCGTTTAAAATCCCACACTGATGGATAACCGCAGTGGGTAAGTGGGAACAATATCGGTGTTAGTTGGGATACAACTAGGGGTCGTTCGCTTGTGCTCGGGTGGGGGAGTATGCTGGGGGATTATGCCAGATACTGCCTCATATGAGACAAGGAACGTCTACATTATACCGAGGCCTTTTCAGCACAATTTGCTCCAGAGTTGGAAGAAAACTCTGCAGTTAAGCGATTACCACAGCGATGCCCGTTGAAAACCCCATACTGCTGGATGACCGCAGTGGCTAAGTGGGGATAGTATCGGTGGAGGGACGGGTCATTACATGGGAAGCTTAGGTATTTTACCTGCATCATTCGTTGTAAAATGGAAGGTGTGACTAGCACCATTCCATAATCTTGATGGGGTTTTGTTATAATGCAAATATGGTATGATTATGCTATATGAAAATGCAAGAAAAGATAAAGCGAAAAAATTAGAGCAAAAAATTGCAAAATAAACTGACGAAAACCAAAGTAGATGAAATGAGCACACAAAAGGATTAATTTTATTATTCTCAAAAGAGGGTTTATAAGCCCATGGTACATTTAAGTAAGGTTATGTGACCTTTTACAAGTAGGAGTTTGTGCCCCATTTTAATGATTTACCTTCCTAAGCGATAAGCTATTTAAGCATTGTATTGCTTGAGGTATTTGATATTCCAAGGGAGATATAGTTCTTCCCCATTGGATTTAAGCAATCTGTATGCCATATCACATGTCTTGGAGATGATTGTTAGTGGTCCTTCCCTGATGGGAGCAAATTTTCCTGACTCGCGCTGGTATGGCGGGATCTCGCGTCATATCTTGCCGCCGGGGCTAAATTTCCTCATGCGTCGTATTCTCGGGCTGTCCTCCAATGATATTTTTCCGCTCTCTGGAGGACTATATATGTCTCGGTTTTCCTCAAGGTCGTCTATCTTAGCGAGTGTCATAGCCGAGCTCGGGTTTATTTCCCTAGTCTCGATCTCAGTTATTGGGATCACTGCTCTGGTTGGAACAATTGTCTCTGTGTTGCTAACGAGCGCGAGGGATGTTACTCCTATTGCTTCTCTTTAAGTGGCACAAAGTGTCCATAGAACATCGTGTAATTGGTCACACCAACTATCTTCATGTTCGTCTAGCTTCTTTTTGAGCATGACGGTGATATTTTTGTTTGTGGTCTTCGTTAAGGCATTGCGCCTGGAGGTTGAGGATTCTACCCATTTTGTAAAGTGGTCTGTAGCCATGATCGAGCGTTCTGGTTTCCCTATACCCATTCATGGGGGTCCATCAGTGATGACTTCTCTCTTGGCCAATGTCCAGGGGTTTAAGTTAGATCGGAAATCTATTGACTTGTCTTTGTCTGCCAATTTTTTGGCATTCTATGTAAGATAGATCCTCTCCATGGTATTGTAGGAGATTGCGTTTATTGATCATGTTTATAGGGTGGACTTGGCTATAACCCTAGTATCCATCAATTAGGGATAGTAGTGCCAGGAAGTCACCTCTATGAGTTGGTTAATGTCGGGGAGTGGGGATCCGCCCTTCTGGCAAGCTTTTCTCGGATTAGTAGAATTGGTGCAAGCCTGCGCCCTTCTGTCTTCCTTTAATATTATCCTTGTGTTGGATTTGTAGATAGTGGATTTTCGATGAAGGCTAAAATTGTAAACCCATAATTATACAAACCTCTGATCCAGAAATCAGACGTGAGTACTGAGACACGGGTCTCTCATCGAATCCTCTGATTGAGAATACTTTCTCTCAGAGTACATGTATATATGTGGTCTCACGGCTAGACAACAACACGTCTCATGAATACTGAACACTTCAGTAATTATTTCTATATATTATCACGAGATGGACGGATCCTAGACAGCTTGCTTTTCTAGTATAGAGCGATAACGTCTTCATGATACAAACAACGAGTTTACTGTAATACTCCAATTTCGGCAGTGATTGGCCGATTGGGATATAAGTAATGGTTTGTCCTTTCCTAACACCGAGGCCTGATGGGTACACTTGACTGAGTTGTGGGAAAAAACTTCTCAGTTAAGCGTGCTCGGCCGAGAGTAGTCACAGGATGGGTGACCTCTCGGGAAGCTGCTCCTGGATGACCGCAGTAGTGCCGTTTAAAATCCCACACCGATGGATACCGCAGTGGGTAAGTGGGAACAATATCGGTGTTAGTTGGGATACAACTAGGGGTCATTCGCTTGTGATCGGGTGGGGGAGTATGCTGGGGGATTATGCCAGATACTGCCTCATATGAGACAAGGAACGTCTACATTATACCGAGGCCTTTTCAGCACAATTGGCTCCAGAGTTGGCAGAAAAATCTGTAGTTAAGCGTGCTCGGTCGGGAGTAATCCAGGGATGGGTGACCATCCGGGAAGTTTCTGTTGGATTACCGCAGCGATGCCCGTTGAAAACCCCACACTGCCGGATGACCGCAGTGGCTAAGTGGGGATAGTATCGGTGGAGGGACGTGTCATTACAGCCCAAGACGGACAAAGACCTAAGGCAATGCCATCTATCCCATCGAAGCAAGATGAAGTGGGGGACACCCTAAGCTACCTAACACGGAAATAGGCCTAAGGTAATGCCATCACGATCACGAATCGAATGATGTCCTGATATACCAGGAGATATCCAGAATCAAGGTACTTACCTTTGGCTAAGGCAAGAATCACTCGACCAAGATATTTCCCTCCAAAATAATGGTTAATAAGCAAGTGACTCAAATAACTGATCACTTAATCATGGGGCAAGTGTAACCTAAACTGGACACTATTAAAACAAAGGCGAGAAGGGAAATATGCCATACTCAAACCCAACACCGTAAGACATGACCTATCCAATAAAGTAACTGATCACTCCTTGGCTTTGTCACCCATGGTTGGACCCACATCATGCAAAAAATCTCCCCGGAGCCACCAAAATTAAACACATCATGTGACATAATTCAACAAAGAAATTTGTCATCCATATAAACAACTACTTCAAAAGAAAGTATCATTTCCTCCCACACATGAGGACTTGTCAAAGTATGAGTAGAAAAATAACGCCTCACACACAAAAGAGGACTTGGTTAGCATATTAAACTAATCCAAATAATTAAAATATTTCCTCGCAAGGAGCACAAGGACTTACCAACCAAACAGTGTTTTCTAACATCACCTCAATGGTGTGAGGCATAAGCACAAAATAACAGAACCAAAGACTTCTTCAAAAGAAAGGACTACACAAGCAAGAAAATTCTCAAACTTAAGCTTGTTCGTCATTAGTATCACCCTGATCAGTTTCCATCCGATCCTCGTCCTCGATAGTATCAGGAGCAGCTTTCTCGGACTCGACAAGTTGAGGAGGAATCGCAACATTGGCAACCCTTTGACGCTCACGAAGGACGGAAACCCTGCAAGCATTGGTCATCATGACCTTGAACTCAGCACGAAGATTGCTCAACTTCTGATTCTTATCAACATGCTCAGACTCAATCTTTTCCTCGTGGTTATTCACCAATTCATTGAGCTCTTCATCAAGACTTTGTATTGCCGCCTTTACCTCCTCAAACTACCTCTCCAGCTCTGTATTGTACTTATGAGCCTCTGCAAGAAAAATACAAGGAGATGGTCAATATAACAAAAATAACCCACAAACCCGTGAGATAAATCAAAATACGATAATAGGCAACCTTCAAGCTCAATCAAAACAGAAGCTAAGGTCTGTTCCACTTGGGACTTTTGATTATTTAAGGCACTAATATGTGCTTCCACGGGAGTTACGGCAACATCACCATCCGGGCACGATAGCATGTGCCTATCATGCTCCCTTTCATGCTGAACATAATCTCACTTAAGACGAGTTAACTCTTTTATATCATCCTCTTCCTGCGTTAACAAGGGAAGATGATCGGATTGTCATTCAATCAACCCATCCTTTTGAGTTCGGAGAAGCTTGATCTCATCTGAGCGAGCTACATCCACTTGCTTAGCTTTGTCTAACATCGCACGAAGCTCAACGATACGATCTCTATGCACATCCACATCCTTCTGAAGTTGTGCATTCTCATGTTCCAGGGACTCGATCTTGCACTGAGGAAAGCTCACATCGGGCTTCAGATTAAAAAGTTCCCTAGCATGTCTATGACTAGTATTATCTGTCTTCTCCTCCAAACGTTTGTCGATTGATACCAATAAAGGGGACTAATTCAGAACTCTAGAATCTATTATGGAGAGAAAACTCTTAAAGAACGGAAAAGATGAATACCTTCCAACTCCTTCTTATCCTGACGAAAGGACAAGGCTTCCTTCTTATCCATCTCCACAGCAAGGCGCAATTTCTCATTATCATACTCCATAGCTCTGGCTCGCCTCCTAGTAATGCGAGTCTCGAACAGAATTCCAACCCAAAGATTATTGCTCTAGCAAATCGGAAAACATCACCAGTTAGAAAATATTCGACTGGAGCAATGGTAAAAAACATACCATAACAAATTTCATCATAATTTCAATACATACAGCCTGCACGAGCTGCTGCTGAGCGGACTTTGGCAAAGAAGCTAAAATACAAGCTTGCTCGTCCTCGCTCAACTTAGAATACTGCTCCGAGCATAATACCTTCATCACCTCGGACCCCCCACTAAAAATAAAGGTAGACGAACTAGACGGAATTGTTGTAGCAGCAGGAAAACCACCAGCAAAAGTGCTCGGTACGTCAGTACCAACACCACTCGGAACCACATGAATAATATCCCCAATGCCACCATTATCACGAACACCTACATCAGAAGAAACACCCTTGTCAGTTAGACTACTAGCCTGGGGCATCCTCACATCCGATAAAGTAATAGTACTGCCACCAAGATTGACAGGATCATCCAACAAGGCTTGGTCAAGATCATAAAAGAATGCATCACCAAGATCCACCATCTCATTCTCACCAAATAAGACATCAATATCGACGCCAATAGCGTGTTCTTCAACATCCACAGGAGCAGTAGATGGCCCAGAACCATCAGCAACCCTCCTCCTCTGCCAAACACTCCAACATCATCATATGCTATGTCATAAAACAGGGGCATGGTATATATACGTTAAATAGTAATACAATATTTTCTACATTAGCATCTTCAATAGCTCGAGCAGTTTGTGATGGGCGCCAACGAGGAGGGACCTATTTAAGCAACCATGGCTTATAAGCCAACAGATGATTGTGCATTTCGGGAATCCCAGGAAGAACATTGCCAGCCTCATTCCAACCATAAATGTAAGGCCCCACAATGCGAAGATGAGCTAAGTACCACTTGGGATCATGAGTTTTGCGAAGTGTATGTTGACTAGAATTGGGAAAATCCAAATCGGACATAAGAGAAGGACCTCGGAGAGGTTTCCGAGACCTAGAAATCCTAACTCCAAATCCCTTAAAGGTATTGGATTGTTGACACCAATAGTTCTCCATGAAGGTTGCAGGCGTATACAACTCCTTTTGCTCTTCAGCCTGTGCTCAGTAACCTTGCCTTGGCTTCTCCGAGAACATTCTCGCGCGATCCTATAGAAATTTCCATTGGGCTGAATTATATCTCGCTAAGGATTAAGCATAGTAAGTACCTTGTACTGGAGGGAATCAAGAGGGCAGTACAGATGAAGGCGAATCCCAGCATCAATTTTTCCTGCTGCCACGATGATCTCGTTGGGACCACAAGGGTTATCCTCAAGGAGTTGTTTTGACAAGACGCCGACCTGACCCTCCGGAGTGGCAAAACTAACTTGGAACCTTTGAAGATGATGTTTAGCCCTCACCATGTCCAAGAAGTCGGCATCAGACATGCCAGAAGAATGGTTAGTGCTCGGAGTCTTCATTGGTCCCTTACCAACACTATAAAGAATAAACGGAAGAAAATAATCGGAACTTATGTCGGTGAAAAACTGGAAAGAACACCAAAAAGAATACGAAGATGATAAAAACTCCAAAGCTACAGAACAATGGCAAGAATCGTTGATGATCACATATGAACTACAAAGTTCAAAAGAACGATGTAAACCACCGACGAAAACAAAAAACAAAAAGTAAAACAAAAAGAAGGATCTTACCGTCTCTGAGGTCGAGATGGATAGTTTTTCCCAGACATAATGAACTTCTTTATAGGAGACAAGAAGTTAATAAGGAACAACAAAAGGCAGAGGAGAGAAATAATAAAAAAATTCTGAACCCTGAACACAAGAAATAACGACATCATTCTCTTCCCCCAAAAGATCAATGGATAACCAACCGCCGCCTCAAGTCCAACAGGTAAAAGCGCACTAAAAGTGCAGACGTGGCGAAAATCTCGGACGTGGAGATAAAGACGGGACAGTTACGAAGTTTTCTTTCCATCATGCCCTTGGCAAGTTGCAAAGAAAATGAGCAAAATGTGAGGGTAAATTACCCGACGGCCACGTGTCAACATCTCAAGGGATGATCTCATTATAAGATGATAAGGTGGAAACATCGAATCATACTCTATAAAGATGTGAATCGAGACGCCTGCTACGAACGTTACATGAATAACGCATGTGAGGAATGGCCTAAGCTATTCAGACGATCAAGTCTAAAAAGAAGAAATGTATTTAATGAAGGATCAGAAGAGGTGTGGGTGAATCTACATCATATCATAAGACTCGGACGATCTATATTGTAACCCAAAGGTGAAGCAGCATGAGGTTCCCCAAGAAAGAGTAGCGCGATGACGTACATGGAGAGATAACTAGGAGAGGGAACCAAGCAGACCACCACGAGGGATAGTATAGAGCTCGTCCGAAGTATCGAGGAGGTGTACGATAGCTCCACCAGCTCGGTGAGACCAGGACTTCACGAATCTAATTTTCCTATAAATACCGGTCCATGTAGAAGGAGATGGACAAATTATGTATTATTAGATGGTCTTTGTACAGAGAATTCCTGAGAGATATATATATATATATAGAGAGTAAGATATCTAAGTGATATTTGTAGCTCTTTCAAGGGTAATACCTTATAATCAATAAAGAAAACATCTTCTTTCTCGTGGACGTAGATCTTCATGGCCGAACCACGTTATATGTTTGTGTCAATCTTTAGTTTCGTGTTCTTTACATCTTGTTTATCTTTGAATCTTGAATGTTTAGGAAGTTTATAGCCTTTAGATTCACTTGGGTGTAGTCATCAGAAAAGATGCAACTACAATTTCCCTGAAAATCTAAGAGATCAGCTATAGTAGGATCTCCATCGTGGGGTATCTGTAAAATATGGTTTCTCTATCATATAGAGATTCACCCACATCCAATTTGCCACTGAAATCACTCATTTTGGTTGAGTAAATTAAAATCTAAGTTTTTGAAATGAATTTCCATTTCCAAAAAAAATTAAAAAAAACTTTCTTTTTTATCTCTCCACCAAACCTAACTTTTAATTTGATTTAATTTTTTCACTAAGTAAAAAAAAAGTTCGTTAGTTTAATGATTAGCTGCTTAAATGAACAACGCTAATAAAAATGAGGGATTTTTAGCCATTATAAAAAAAAAAATAGATAAGGGGATTTTGTAATTACTAACTAATGACCCATTTTATTTTATTATAGCAGCCCTCTATTGGATTCAACATGCCCTATAATAGCTTTCTTTAGAGCAAGGGCTATGGGACTGAGAGTCTCGTTCAAAACGAAAGAGTCCATCCCAAAAGACCTAGTTTGGTGCTACTATGGGGAGAGGAAAACCCACTTTCCCTCCGAACTCAATCAAACACTCGATCGATTGAAAGAGTGCATGATAGTGAAGACTATACGGCTAATCAAGAGCCGTGTGGAAAAAAAGGGAAAAAACGGCAAACCAAATGCCGTGTAAGTCTAAAGTTGTTAAAAATAATATAAAAAATATTTACCAAATATATGTTTTAGGTATAATTTAGGATAAATAAGGATCTTATTTGGGTGTGGATGGCTAATCAACTGCCGTTCACAATCTTTATCTTTTTCAAACGGCAAAAAATTGTCGGACAGTCTCTCACTCACTCTTTCCCACAGTGCAAAACTCACTCTCCCAGTTAGTCTCTCTACCGTTTTGAAAGGGATAAAGTGTTAAAACACTCTATCCCATAGCGCTTGCTCTTAGAAAACAATTATAATGCATGTGTAAGCAGTGATTCCATAACATCCTCTCGGCGTAGAGGTCAATCTTATCCTGATAGCAGTTTCCATGAGTGGAAAGTCACCTTATACATTCCCGCTTGTTTATTTGGATGTGACTTGGCGCCTGACTCGATTCGAGTCGGATAGACATATTGTTTATTTTATTTGTTTTGTTTCCTGATGTCTAACACAACTTATATATTTGTGTTGAAAGTACTTGAGTGAGGTATATTTGGACGTAGATTCAAAAGTATTCTACAATTTTATTATTTAGTAATTTAAGTCGGTCCAAGGCCGGTCCTGCGTTTTTGTAGGCCTAAAACCAAAAAAAATTTTGGTGGCCCCTTGTTAAACAAAACGCTTATAAATTGTAAAATGTTGATTTTTTTTGGTCCCTTACAAATTTATAATTTTATAAGAGGCCCCGTTTAAGTCTATTTCTTTCATTTAGCCCCATGGATAGTATATGTTTTACAAAATATTCTTTTTTTTATCATTTGGAAATTCTCATTTTTGTGGCCTCCTTCTTTGTGTGGCCTCAAGCTTGGCTTACCCCGCTTATATAGCAGGGACGGCTCTGAGTCGGGTGAATAAGCTAAATTCATAAGATTTGGGAAAAAACAAACAATCTTTTAAATTTAAGGGATATTTTGATTTTGAATCACAAAAAAGTGACTCAAAATTATGTTTGCGTCACCAAAATTTTTAAACTAGAGTTTAGATCACAGAATAATTGTTCACCTCCTTGACAGTTATAGAATCTGTTAAATTTGTAAATGACTAACTATTACCACGATTTGAGATTATTTACTAACTTTGTCATTTAACGGGTACGGTCAACATAACAGTTGAAAACCCAAATAAAGAACCTCTTCCACGACTACTTCTTTGGATTTGCCATCTAATCTGACACATTTCTTGTTTCCACGTTCGTGGATGGTCATGAATGTTAGGATTCGTTATAAAACGCAGTGGAAATTGAATTTTCAAATTTTCAAATCAAAACCCAACTTTAAGTTCTTAGATGTTAATTAAAGCAAAGAGGGACTAAGATATTTGTGTACCTTAGCTCGCTAATCCAAATCTCCAAGAATAACAAACACCACAGACGAATTTTCAACTTTAAGCTTTGTCTCCAAACACCATCGATTTGCAGTGATGGAAGGAAGAAGAAAACTTGTTGTAGCTTTGATCTTCAAGTGCAAAATCTTGTGTACAACTTAGGTACTGTGGAAGAATAGATGCCTCAAGATTTTTGAAAATAAAAAACAAAATGTCCATTACACAGTTCAATCTATTAGAAATATGGTTCAACAATGTGTTACACCAGTTCATTCTCTGACTCAAAAAACAATTCAGACATGGATAACTCTTGAAAGAAATTATGTTAAATTAAATTTAGATGCATCTTTTGATCATGTTACTCATGCCTTTAGCATTGGTTTGGTTTTACGTGACTGCACAGGCAACTGCAGAGGCATCAGAGGAAAATACTACAATAGAGGAATAGATGCGGAACAGACAGAGTGTCTGGCCATAAAGGAAGCTATTATTTTGGTCAAAGACTGTGCTTTTAGCAATGTTATTTTGGAAAGCGACTGCCAGAATGTTATAAACTCTATCAACACGGCCAAATCTTATGTACACTGGAAAAATCAAGGTCTTGTAGATGAAATAAGACATATGTTGTCTTTGGTTAACAATGTTGTAGTCAAATATGTAAAACGCTCGGCGAATAGTGTGGCTCATGTAATAGCAAATGCATCTAGGTCTGACATGCTATCTTTTGCCTATGATCAAAATATCCCGGATAAGTTTTTAACTGTCATTAGGGATGAATATCAAAAAACCTGTCAACCTATGATAATGTACAAATCCTAAGTTATAATCTAAATTTTCTGGTTTGAATCAAAAAAAAGATCTTCAAGTGCAAAATAAAACTCCTTATGATTTGAGAGATTACCAAACTTGCTGCAGCCTTTTTCTTATAGTTTGTATTCACCACCAATCACCCATCACTGTGTAAACTTGAAGGGAAGAAAGAAAACTTTTGTAGAACAAAAAGCTTGTATGCCTTTTGCTTATGAAGACAAAAACAAAAGAATAATTGTTGTCACGTGATGAAACACACGTTTCTGGTTGTTGGACTTTCTCACAAATTTTTTAATTGTATAAGGACAGGAGAACAAGAAGGCGTGGCTATTCTTAGCTTTCGGTGTATCTAACTTTGATAACTTGCTCACTTTATATAGCTTTCATATAATGAGTTATCCTTTTTGTTCTCAAAAACCTTCTCCAAATACAATTAGGTCTCTTAGGATACAAACAATTTTAGCTTTCCTTAACCGCATAGAATTCCTTGTGTCTCACACAATTTCAAATACGATTAAGAAACTACAAGTCATTCCACCAAAGACTTGTAATTGACAAACACTCTAAAATTGTATGTTTTAAAAGTAAAACTCTTTCTCTACTGTATTACAGTAAGTCCCTGCACTAATACCGACATTCATAAATTATCATAGGTGTGTAAGAATTACACATCAGCTTTTATGCAGAATTTATATTTTGGTCCTTGATGCGCATTTATATTATTATTTTAATAATCACTTAAACAATTTAAGTGACCACTGACCAATCTAGAATAATAATTCCCGCACAATAATCCAAGGGAATACACATCCGAGGCGGATACCATATTGAATATGTATATTCTTATTACGCATTCACAACCATCCATCTTACCCAAATATTGGATCCAAATTAATGACCTCATTGCTTGGTAAAACAAGATACCCAGAAATACACGTAAGGTATATACATATCCTAAGGATTAAGAACGTACGTAAAGTAGCCCCTTAGATCCATTCAATAGCTGATAAATAATGAACAGAATAACCGACCGGTTCGTTATAATCCAATTACATCAACCCGCTAGATTTAGAAGTCTCCACTTCTATGATTGAGATTCATCATAATACATACATATTTATCATAGCAAGTTATAATCTAATCAATCAAAAAAAAAAATCGCATAGATTACGAACAAATAAATGTCACCAATATATTATATCTCCATTGCATAAATTACAGATAATATACTCGACCATATCTCACGTAGCATGATTAATGTGAACTGTTGAATAATATTTAAATGCGACCGTCAAACTTATTGTTTTGAGGCATAATCCCAACAGTGAATTCCCCAAATAACTATCTAAAATGTGGGGGGGGGAAAAGTCATCTTCTTCTCGTTCCTCGGTTACCAGTGAATTCCCTATGGCACCATCAACAGATATAGATCTTGTTTATCTAAACTTAGAAAAGAAAAATCCTAGTAATTTATAATCGACACGAATACATAAATTCCATTCCATTATTTTAATAACCCTTTTCTATGATTCATTCCCATTTTCTCTGTTGATGGAACAAATCCTATTTTCTTTGCTTATCACCATTGATGGATGTTCGATGCTTGTTTATTGGGAAGAATACGCTTTGGGATCCCAAGGCGAGCACCTAATAGGCATCAATTAACACCATCTTCTTTTGACTAAATCATGGTGATACATGAGCAAATATAGCCATATGAGTGAATAGAACTTTGATTCAACTGTAACTTACCCAATCTGAAACTTCTAAGAGGAAATTAAAAATGGATGACTACACTTGGGGTTAAGACATGTGTGAGTACTAATCAACTCAAACAAACACGAAGGTACAAAATCCTAATTTCCACTAACTAATCACTGCCATCTCCAAAACTCGAGTTTTCTCTCCGTTTTTTTTTTTTTTTCTTCTTTCATGTTTCCATATTTGTCTCAAGTTATAACGAATAAGGGGATACGTGGAGAGAAGTAGGAGATGTAGAGGTGGTGGTGGTGATGGTTGTTCCGGAGGTGATGGTGGAGGTGGCGGCGGTGTTGCTTGAAATGAATGAGGCGGAGTTAGATAATTTAAAATTAACTTTAAGAAATAAATAATTAATTAACGGTCAAGATGGTCAGTGACCGTCTTGTAACCCAAACTCTAGTTAAAAAAAAAATCGTGATCCAAACATAATTCTGGTCACTTTTTGGTGGCCCAAAGTCAAAATATCCCTAAATTTAAAGAAGTTCGTCTTTCTGAAAGACAAATAATCAAAATAAAAATATAAACAAAATAGATACATCGTTTTTTACCTAATGGTTGGATGAAGTTACTCTTTTGTACTCTCCTTTGAACATGAAGGAGTTTAAGGTCATGTCCTACGACGAATTAGGAATTTCCCTTAAAATCATATTGGTATAGTGTAAAAATTCTTGTATAATGTAGTTGGGGGATTTCAGGTGGGAAGAAAGGAAAATGATTTCATGATCAAAATAATGTATCACGATTTGGAAACCATATCCCAAGAACAACAATTAAAAGAAAGAAATAAAAAAATATAAATTAGTAATTAATGGTTTCAGAGAAGGTAATATCAACATCCATGTACCAGAAGCATGACATATCAACTGGGTTAATATTTTGGGTTTCATTTTTAGCTACACCAACTTGTTTGGGACTAAAGACTTAGTTTTGGTTTGGTTTTTGGTCTCGGTGCACTTGATAAAAGTTTTAGGGTATTCGATATCCCATAAAAGTTGATTTTTCGTTAAACAAGCATACGAATCTAGAATTTGGGAGTCATTCATCCCCAAATCGAGAGAGTGAGCAAGGAAAAAAAACAAATTTTAGTTATGGAGAGAGAAAATCCGGTTTTCTCGATTCTTTTTTTCTTGTCATTGTTCATCTTGATTCTTGCTCCATCATGGCACAAATCATACTAAACCACATGATCCTAATAACTGGAACACCGCTGTCACGGTGGAAGGGCCGGCCGAAGAAAGCCGCTGATAGCATAAGGCGTGGCGGCGATGCCGGTGTTTAGGTGAAATAAAAATATATTCTGAGAGGATAGTTTTGTGGTGGCGGTGGCCGAGGCAGTGGCGATTGTACTGGAAGGCCAACTTAGGTGCACCTTTAATATTTAACCAGGTTCCCGATTACATGATGTTTACCTAAATTTGGTATTTGTTGTAAGATATCAAAATTTAGACGTACCAGCTGTTTATTCAGTTCCACTTGTCGTAGAGAAACTTACGATGAGACACGGCTGTAAAATTTTCATAGCAAAAATAAAGACAAGTGTGGCAATTTACATTTGTTAGTTTTTAATAGTTAAAAAAGGAAAAGAAAAACCTGATCCCGAACTTTCTCCTCCGCCTCTCTTCCTCTTCCTCTTCCCCTTCATCTCATTTTTTATTCTTTGTCAGATAAACTACCACTATACATTAATGTTCAATCTAAGAGATTAAGATTACACAAAAATAGGTTGTTAGTCTTGTGCTGAAGGTTAGGGCATCGGTGATTCTTATCTCATCTTCATTTGTTCGTTTATTCTAGCAATTTATTTGTTCTTCAATTCATTATTTCGATTATTGGATGCTACAAAAACTTTGCTACCGGAATCAATCAAAGTCGTTCAAATGGGTGGGTTTATTAGAAATTAGGGGTTTTGGGTTAAAATTAATCGATTTGGAAAAAAAAATTAGTAGTGATGGAGATGGCGGCGGTGGTGACAGTGACTTGAATACTGAAGATTTAACGGTGATTTTGCGTTATCGGTTTGTGGTTGTGAATGATCCACTAATGGTGGTGCTGCTTACGGTGGTGGTGGAGGAAGAGATTAAGTGTATTTTGGTTAATGTTTGATTCAAATTTTCTATTATGATTGCTTTGCTGGTGGTGGTGGATATGGCGGTGGTGGTGATGTATGGGATGAAGGAATGAATGGTGTTCGTGGGAATAACAGAGGATTTTTTTTTTTGTAAATCTTGTCGCAAAATTGAATTGTGAGTTAAAAATTGTTGGCAGCAGTGGCGGAAGTAAGTGTTGTTGCTGGTAGAAGAAATTGGATTTGCTGGCAACAGCGGAATTTTGGTGGTTAATGTTTGATTAGAAGGTGGTGGTGGTTAATGTTTTCCTGGCGGCGGCGGAATTTTAGCATCTAATGTTTGATTAGAAGGTGGTGGTGGTGATAGTGTGGGCGGTGGAAGTGATGGTGTTGGTGGCGGCGGTGGTCTGGCGCTGGTGGTGGAGGAGCTATTGGTAAAAGATGTTGGTGGATCTGTGGGTGGTTTGGTGACGGTGGGAAGAAAATAGAGAAGAAAAGAAGATACGATTCGGCTGGAGATACGTTTGATCTTAAGGCTAGTTTCGTCCTTAAAAAAGTAACGAAAAAAATCTGACATGTTATAGGGCCTATGGCCCATGGATGTGCGGTCCATTAGTATACTAGGGTTTTACCTTTACTTTTGTATAAATAAAATACTTACATATGTAATGGGGTTCCTTCCCTTCTCTGGTTAATGAAAAGTTCTCTATTTTCTCTCTTTCTTATTCTTACTCCAATACGTCATCAACAACGAGCTCTAACCCTGCTGCTAAATATATATTTTTTTAGATTGGTATTATACTTCTCAATCAAATCAAAGCCGCTGGAAAAAAAGTCTGGATCCGATACTTCTCATTGTTTTTTTTTCAACATTACACTCAAAAGTACGATCTCGGGATGTTGGAATTTTTTCGGTTTTCTTACTATTTTAATTGCACTACGATTGAGGTATATCTAAATCTTTCCTTCTTTTTTTTCTCTAATCCCCTTTTGTCTGTAACAGAAAAAGAAATATTTAACTATTATTTGATTGATTTCTTGCTAAAATTTAGATCTTTAATATAATATGATGCATATCTTTAACCTATGAGTGTTGTGTGTGAACGATAATTGATTGGTCTCTTGTTTTACACGCTATTTGTAGTTTTGATGATTGTTAATATATAGGAATGAATCAAAATATATAGATGATAATAATAAAATAATAGGTTGTTTTCTAGTGCTTGTCTGTTTAATCTGTGCATGGGTATGGCGACTTTCTCAATTTGATCTATATGCATTATATAAACTCATTCATAGCTTGTTTTTTTATGAATATAAATATATTATATTTTTAATACATTTATCATCATATATATATATATATATATATATATTATATTGATGTGATTTTGTATGTAAAAGATTCGGCATGTATTGGCTTATGATCTCTTTATATATATTTTATTGTATTGATTGTGTGTTGTGTTGTGTGTTGTGTTGTGTGTGAACGGATATTATGCCTTGACTGTTGTAGTTTTGAGTCAAAATGACATCATTTGTTTTGATTTTATTATTATTTATATAATTTTATGTATGTGCGTTTTTTCAAGATGTTACCATATGATAGATACATACTTAGCTTTATCTTTTAGGGGTGTCTAGTTCATATGTATGTACTGTTTGACTATCATATGTCTTCCCATTTTTTTTCCAAAAAAATAATAATGTCTGATTGTGATTGAAGATGCCTAATCGTTTCTGGTGGTTTGATCGATTGTGACATGATTGCCTTGCATGTTTGGTTTCTCGACATGTAACCTTCCCAGCTTAACCTGACAGCATCACTTGTACCTGCGGATTTACTTATGTCTCATAGCTCCAGCTTCCTCCATTCTCTGTACTGACCTAACTCCACTTCGACTACACCCACCATCAATGCCTTCACTGAAATTTGGCACAAACCCAATAGCTGCATCACAGCTAGCTGCAACAATCTCACTTGGCTTGCAGTAACACCTTCATCTAATTCTGGTCACTCATTCTCCACTGCCGTCTAGATTCCAGCTGCATCTTGTTCAAACCACCAGCTAACTCTGTCTTGAGCAAATCCACAGCTCCATGAGCATCTCAAAGACTTTCAATTACAACATGTCCACACTGACCATCTCCAACTGCATCTTAAACTAGTGCAATCAATCGACTCGGACCTGCAAGCAGCACACAAGCATTCATTCCAGCTCAGTTAGGCCACCTGCAATAAGAAACAAACACCAATTCCTTAATACTCTGCTACTGCAATCATCATCTCAACAACAGCAACAAGACTAGAACAAACCCATCTTTGTCCTGTGTTTCTTTTCCTCTCAATCAACGCCACCAACCCATTATTATTCATATAATTATCGATCTCAAACAACCTTCAATTACCCATATCAATCAGCACAGAAATTATTTGATTCGAACCCAATCTCCACCTTTTCCAGCAATCCACCACCAACCCATCTTCTCAATCTGAACTCTCACTCACAGATCCAACAACCAATTTCGAATCAAACCCAACCTTCCTTGGTTTCTTATTATCAATCATCTTCTGCAATTCGAGCACCTAATTGTTGATTCAAATCCATGACAACGGCATCAATTTCTTCTCTGTAATTCTATCTTTCCTGATCTCGATTAACAGTCAGATCCCCTTTTTCTAATTTCTTAGCAAAACCCTAACTGCTCAACTGACTCTTCATTGAAAACCAATTGAACCAATTCGTGAGTAACCCAGCAGATTTCATACTCAAAACCATGTCTATTTGCAGACCCAGCTTCTAATTCATGACCAAAAACCCATTTCAACTTCAGGTCTCCTTCATTCTTCAATAAGCAGCAAACATCAAACCCCTTCTTTAATTTGTCACCAATTCTCTTTAACTTTCTACACCATCTTCCATCTCCTCTTCTTAGTCTCGAATTTGTCTTGAGTTTGACCTCATCCCCATGAATATCAACAACCCTGAATCGGCAGCAGCAGAAAAATGGAAAAGGGGAAAGAGAAGATTTGGGGATACTGATTTCTTCTCTAGCTAAGTGGTGAACTGGGTCTGTTATTGACACACGGTATTACGATAAGGGCCACCTGAAATTATTTGGCATGTCAGTCTTCTAATTCTTTCATAATTCTTCTTTTCAATGCCTTAAAAGAGCTTTGTGCTTGCTAGCTTCGCCTCCGTCTACGCCCTGTGCTTCCAAGTAAAACCTTTAGCTCATATTTCTCATTTTTTTCGCCATATGACTTCAAAACACCTATTAAACTCAAAATAAACATAAGATATAAAATTAGGTATAAAATACTAGATATCTAGTATTTTAGACATAAAATTACATGAAAACTAGATATAAAATTAGGTATAAAATAAACATGAAAACTCGCAAAGAAAGCATAAATACTAGATATAAAATTAGGTGTTTTAGACACCTATAAAATTCCCCCACACTTAGACTTTGCTAGTCCTCGAACAAATAAAACAAAATAAAAATACAACAACTCCTTCTCGTCGAGGCTACGGTTACTCTAAGCATAAATAACAAGCCTTTGAACCCCTAGGTGTCCCTAGTGGATGAGTTTTAGTCTCGTGAAGGTTTACAAGAGGTCTACCTACAAAACCTATATGTCCAACTCCATCTACCTGTGACAAATCTATGAACAAATCCAAAAAGGCTATTGGAGGAAGTACCCTGATGTGAATTCAAATTAATATATATGTAAATAAAGCTCTAATTAGATAGTCGAACAAGCCACAATACTCGGAATCTGACTAACCACAATCACAATGAAAAGATTAATAAAATGGATATAGAGGTAGATGTTGCGAATGTTTTCAAGTGACCGGTGTTTCCCATATATGTCTGAAGGTCACCGCCAAGATGAACCTATGCATCCTATTAGATTGAGCTACTAGTCTGAATTCTAGTGTCAACACACTAGCATATACAAGGGAATCAGTGGTCAACAATCTTAATTCTACATCAACTCAACCGGCATATACAAGGGAACCAGGAGTCGACTTTATTCAACACAATAATAATATTCTTTATCTTTTTCACTTTTTTTTTGAGACAGCATGATTGGATCTTTTGGATCCAAGCGCATGATTCTTGTCAGCAAGTATGTGATAGTTTCCTTTGATCCTGCATTCCACGCTTGTTTAGGCGACGGAGACAGGGAAAACGTTTCACACATACTGCTATCCAAGTGTCTTTTTTATTCCGATTGGTCTAATTGGTCGGTTTTTTTTTAGCAACTCAATCACTCTATTTCATCCTAGCAGTAATAACAATTCGATGTTTAGTAACCCACCAAATCACTTAGATAACAATAGATAAATATGGAAAAATAAAAATAGAACGTGATATGGTGATATTCCGAGATATGGTAACAATTATCATATTATTTCTAACACTTGAATAATTATGTCCTTTTAGTTAATGGGTTCCTCAACTCCTCCAGCCAAGATGGTTTCATCCATTTAGATTGATAGTGTCATCCTAAAGGCACAAGTCTCTATATTTCGGATTTTACAAAGCAATTTTTTTTTCTCTATTTTTCTAATTTTTTTTTATATGAACACAAGGGAAAACTAACAAGGCTAAAAACTCTATATGAGAACACTCACCCACACTTAAACTTTACATTGTCCTCAATGTAAATTGAATCGTTCAAAGAAAGTCAAGGTGGGAAATCCATAACATGATATATATATATATACATATGCATAATAATAAAAAGATACTCCAACTCATAGCTATTTCTGAACAATAGAGGATAAACACTAAACAAGCTATTTAGTTGGCATCTAATCCCAACTCAGACAATATATATACCTCACCGCCAAGAAAAAATTCCATCTACTCAGAAAGGCTAGTGTTCATTCTAGATTGTTCACAAATCTCTAAAAGTTGGAGTTTTGGTATGCAAATATCCAAAATAAGAAAATAAAGATAAAAGACTTCAAAATAAAAAGATAGAGATAGATACACAAAACTAGTGGGTTGCCTCCCATTTAGCGCTTGGTTTAAAGTCGTCAGCCCGAGATGCAAGTTGAATTCCCCATATACCAATAATCGGAAAAGTTGGGGATCCACCCATAGCACCTGTTTTGCAAACACTAGCTTCACACAAATATTAGTAATATAAAACAGAAACAAAGCTATTAACCGATAAAAGCTTCCCCCACACTTATTCTTGTCCACACTTGAAAGTGTATAAAGAATATATAAGTCGGGTACTTCTATAGTGTCTTGTTCACAAACCTGCATAGTATGAGAATCTAATGTTTAACGGGTATCGAGAAACAAAATCATTCAACAATGTTCTCGAAGCACATAAATTCAAACCAATAAGAGGTAAAGGAGAAGATTCAATATGCAAAGGGTTAGACAAACCTTGCACAATCTCTTGTATCACGAAATCCTCTTCATCCTTGAAAAACTTAAGTGAATTATTCACCTCTTGTGTATCATGGTCCTCTATCAAACCTTGCAATCATTCTTCATCCGTTTCTGCCTTAACCAAAGTCTCGACATAAACATCATCATTACAATCATTTGCAAGTTCAATTGGGTCTTCCATAATATCGGTCTTAACGGTTTCATTCTCAACATACTCCTCTTCATTAGACTCAAACCTTGTTGCAAAGTTATGTAAAACACTAATTTCATCATACTCATGTACCTTTTGAATAGGTGCTTGATCATTATAAAGATCAAGAGTTGAGTCAACTACACTAACGTCATCAAATATCTCCAAAGATTGGTCCTTTTCAACACAATCATCTTCGTCTTCATTTTCAGACTCATCGAAATCAGAATCGTCGTCGGTTTCCCAACCTTTATCATGATGTCGTTTGAGTTCCATATGAATGGTCCTACTAATTTCATCGACAAGCTCTTCCGAGTATCCATCGTCTTCCAACTTGTATAATTTCTACGCAAGTTTCCTGACGTTCACACGCTTACCACCATTTGATACAATATGTTCTCTTTCCCATGACTCTTCCCTTTGAATGGGTGAATGATCATAACTATGATCTGGAGTCGGGTAAGAAGAAGTGTTCCAAAAATTAGTTTGTGCGACGTTCTCTCTATTACGATCAAGTTGGTCTAGCCTTTGTTGCATATCTTGAAATCCATTCATAATCTGCAAACAACTCGAATGAAGCCAATTAGAAGTAGAATTATTCCACCTAGGTGCTTTACTTACATACCCACTACAAGGTTGTTGTTGGTATGTATGAAAATCACCATAAGGTTCTCTAGGATATGCATCATAGCCAATAAATTGGTTTTGATTGTATCCCAAAGTTGGTGGGAAATTGTCATAGTGTTGAGGAGGTTGAAAACCGTATCCATTGCTCCAATATGCTCCTTTCATGTAACAATAAGTACCTGAAACAAGAGTTCTCAAAACTATGTCAAAACCAGAAAATAAGAAAAACAAAAATAAGAAACCAAAAACAAGTGACAACCGCTGCCTCCCCGACAACGGCGCCAAAATTTGATCGCTGTCGTAGGTCAAAAATAAATTACTCTTTCTTACTACTCAAAATATAAATATAACAAGGGAAAGAAAGGATCGTTCCCACAGAGAGGATTAGGTTGTCAATATATTTTCGGTTTCCTATAAATAACAAGGGGGATTTTCTGATTTTTATGCAAATAATAAAAGTAAAATAAAAGCAAACAAAGAAAAGTAAATAAATCAAATAGAAGAGATATTGGTTAAGGATCCATCTTCATTCACAAATATGCTTTCAAAACAATAATTAAAATTGATATTTAATCTCTAGTTATCAAAAGCCCTAGGATACCTTGATCGCAAGAATATCCCGCTAATTCCCTCTTGTCATCAACAAACACATTAAAAGATGCGAGTATGAGTTCTATCTAAGAGAACAACCTAACGTGTAAAAGAACTAATCAAGTTTAATTCCCTAGATGCATTAAGTTCTATGAAATCAGGCCAATCAAAGCAACCGAACGTGGAAAACGCACTAATCCGATTTAACAAAGGTCACGATTCACTTGTGATTACTAAATGTATCACTACAAGCAATATTCACAATTATGCTACTTGTATTCAAGGTGTATCACGTTTACGTATAATAAACCCTAAACTAGCAATAGATATGATTACGAGTTCTACCAATTTGCAACTTAACAAAACTAACAATCAATCATACATGGCGATATTTCTAGTGAATCATAATCGATAATATGAGACAAAACTAATTTATTGAACAAGAAACATGTTATGTGAAATCAAAGTAATCCATCACCAATAATAAGATTAGCTCATGCTCATGGAGTTCATAACAAGGATAAAGAGAAGAGTTTCCATGTCTAAACCCTAGAACAAAAGTAGAAGATAAGATAATCCTCGCCCTAATGGAGATGTGAGACCTTTTTATACTTTCTCTGCCAAAACTAGGGGTGAGCAACGGACGGACGGTTGCGGATTAGGGGTCACCCGCACCCAAACCGTCAAAGTTGCGGATTTGAGAAATTGAACCGTGACCGGCCCAATCACCCGCGGATTTGACCTCTGCGGATCTGCGGATCGTACGGGCCGGATGCGGATAAACCGCGGATTTAGTCAAACACAAAAAAAAAAGTCAAAAAAAAAAGAAGATAGTTCACAGTTAACACAAAAGAGTAGATAGTTCACAGTTAACACAAAAGATAGTTCACATTTAACACAAAAGAGTAGATAGTTCACAGTTAACACAAAAGAGTATTGAGTTCTTTTTTATGGAAACAAAAGTACTAATTCTTGCTGACAACCAAAGGTGAACTATCAAAATGCAACAAGCCAACAACAACTCATGCTAACGCCAAAAAAGAGTCCTTGAATTTGAGTACTAGTTCATTCAATCCATAATAGATATGTCTCGAATTTCCTTCAAGATTTCTTTTGCATCTCAGAAATGAGGAGTCATAGAACAATCAGTGAAAAGTTGCAAGTTTCTGTCATATATAGTGTCAAAGTAACAAAGCATAGCATTGAAATCACACATAACAAAAAAAAAGGAATTGAGCAGCACACATATCATGACAGTGTTCTTTATGAGAATTATAATAGTTCTCCGCATTCATAATTTCTATTGACGTCTAAAAAAGGGTGATCAAGTAGAAGGAACAATGTATATGCAAGCATAAAAGAATTAAAAAAATAAATAAGAAGCATGGTTTAAGAGTTACCCAAGTCAATTTTTTCAATCCCTTCTATTATCTCCTCGATATTGATTGGTTTGTCTTTCAACCAATTTTTCAAGCCATGACCGATTGCTTGCACTGCTTTTGGTTGCATGGAACTTGAAACTCATTAAGAACACGACCACCACGTGGAGAAAGCTGATTCTGAAACTCTTGTTGATACTTGCATGCATGCCACGTCTCGAGCTATCATGGACAAGATCTTATACTTGGAAGAGTTAACCTTCCACCAATTCAAAATATCAAATTTTCCATTAAAATCCTCTCTTTTCTCTGACAAATAGATATCCAGCTCTGTTTTCCCCTCTACTGTTTCTTGATGTTTTTCAGACTCAACAAATCTGTTGATCGGATTCTGAGGTTCTTGTGAAATAGAAGTATCGGGTTGTATTCCAGCTGTAGGTCTTGAAACCATATCACTCCCTTCATATAATAGTGCATACTCATCAAACATATTTGTTAAAATAAGTTTAACTGCAGTCATCATCTCTTGGACCTCTATGTCAACTGTAGCAATATTCTGTTTCAGTAATTCTCTCAAAGCAAATTTAAGATAGGCTTCCTTGCGTCTTGGGTCAAGCAACACAGCTAGGGGTGAGCAACGGACGGACGGTTGCGGATTAGGGGTCACCCGCACCCAAACCGTCAAAGTTGCGGATTTGAGAAATTGAACCGTGACCGGCCCAATCACCCGCGGATTTGACCTCTGCGGGATCTCACGGATCGATGAGGATGCGGATGCGGATAAATCGCGATTTAGTCAAACACAAAAAAAAAGTCAAAAAAAAAGTCAAAAAAAAAAGAAGATAGTTCACAGTTAACACAAAAGAGTAGATAGTTCACAGTTAACACAAAAGATAGTTCACATTTAACACAAAAGAGTAGATAGTTCACAGTTAACACAAAAGAGTATTGAGTTCTTTTTTATGGAAACAAAAGTACTAATTCTTGCTGACAACCAAAGGTGAACTATCAAAATGCAACAAGCCAACAACAACTCTGTTGCCACTGCCAAAAAAGAGTCCTTGAATTTGAGTACTAGTTCATTCAATCCATAATAGATATGTCTGGAATTTCCTTCAAGATTTCTTTTGCATCTGTAAAATGAGGAGTCATAGAACAATCAGTGAAAAGTTGCAAGTTTCTGATTATATATAGTGTCAAAGTAACAAAGCATAGCATTGAAATCACATAACAAAAAAAAGGAATTGAGCAGCACACATATCATGACAGTGTTCTTTATGAGAATTATAATAGTTCTCCGCATTCAGAATTTCTATTGACGTCTAAAAAAAGGGTGATCAAGTAGAAGGAACAATGTATATGCAAGCATAAAAGAATTAAAAAAATAAATAAGAAGCATGGTTTAAGAGTTACCCAAGTCAATTTTTTCAATCCCTTCTATTATCTCCTCGATATTGATTGGTTTGTCTTTCAACCCAATTTTCAAGATGATCGAGTTGCTTGCACCTTGTTTTTGGTTGCATGGAACTTGAAACTCATTAAGAACACGACCACCTTGTGGAGAAAGTCAATCTGCTCATCATGATACTTGCATAGCTGACGTCTGAGCTATCATGGACAAGATCTTATACTTGGAAGAGTTAACCTTCCACCAATTCAAAATATCAAATTTTCCGTTAAAATCCTCTCTTTCCTCGACAAATAGATATCCTTCTGTTTTCCCCTCTTGTTTCTTGATGTTTTTGACTCAACAACCATTGATCGGATTACGAGGTTCTTGTGAAATAGAAGTATCGGGTTGTATTCCAGTGTAGGTCTTGAAACCATATCACTCCCCTTCGTATAATAGTGCATACTCATCAAACATATTTGTTAAAATAAGTTTAATACAGATCATCATCTCTTGGACCTCTATGTCAAATCGTAGCAATACATTTGTTTAATTCTCTCAAAGCAAATTTAAGATAGGCTTCCTTCGTCTTGGGTCAAGCAACACAAACTAGGGTGAGCAACGGACGGACGGTTATGATTAGGTCACCGCACCCAAACCGCCAAAGTTGCGGATTTGAGAAATTGAACCCCGAATGGCCCAATCACCCGCGGATTTGACCTCTGCGGATCCACGGATCGTATGGGCGGATGCGGATAAACAACGGATTTAGTCAAACACAAAAAAAAAAGTCAAAAAAAAAAGTCAAAAAAAAAAGAAGATAGTTCACAGTTAACACAAAAGAGTAGATAGTTCACAGTTAACACAAAAGATAGTTCACATTTAACACAAAAGAGTAGATAGTTCACAGTTAACACAAAAGAGTATTGAGTTCTTTTTATGGAAACAAAAAGTACTAATTCTTGCCGACAACCAAAGGTGAACTATCAAAATGCAACAAGCCAACAACAACTCATTGCACACCAAAAAAAGAGTCCTTGAATTTGAGTACTAGTTCATTCAATCCATAATAGATATGTCCGAATTTCTTCAAGATTTCTTTTTCATCTCAGAAAATGAGGAGTCATAGAACAATCAGTGAAAAGTTGCAAGTTTCTCCACATATATAGTGTCAAAGTAACAAAGCATAGCATTGAAATCACATAACAAAAAAAAAGGAATTGAGCAAAGACACATATCATGACGATGTTCTTTATGAGAATTATAATAGTTCTCACATCTTAATTTCTATTGACGTCTAAAAAAGGGTGATCAAGTAGAAGGAACAATGTATATGCAAGCATAAAAGAATTAAAAAAATAAATAAGAAGCATGGTTTAAGAGTTACCCAAGTCAATTTTTTCAATCCCTTCTATTATCTCCTCGATATTGATTGGTTTGTCTTTCAACCAATTTTCAAACATGATCGATTAACGCAATGTTTTTGCTTGCATGGAACTTCAAACTCATTAAGAACACGACCACCTTGTGGAGAAAGTTTTGATTCTCGTTACTCATTGATACTTGCATAGCCAAGACGTCTCGAGCTATCATGGACAAGATCTTATACTTGGAAGAGTTAACCTTCCACCAATTCAAAATATCAAATTTTCCATTAAAATCCTCTTTTTCTCGACAAATAGATATCCACTGTTTTCCCCTCTCTTTGTTTCTTGATGTTTTTCGGACTCAACAAATCTGTTGATCGGATTAAAGAGGTTCTTGTGAAATAGAAGTATCGGGTTGTATTCCAGCTGTAGGTCTTGAAACCATATCACTCCTTCATATAATAGTGCATACTCATCAAACATATTTGTTAAAATAAGTTTAATCATGCAATCATCATCTCTTGGACCTCTATGTCAACTTGTAGCAATATTCTGTTTTGATCAGTAATTCTCTCAAAGCAAATTTAAGATAGGCTTCCTTGCGTCTTGGGTCAAGCAACACAGCAATGTATAGCATTTTGTTGATTTTATCCACTGCCCAATACTTTTCGTATTTCAAGACATACTTGTTAAAATGAACACATTAGGTAAATGAACATAGCAAGGACAACACATTATTATCCAAACTGACATAGAAGGTCCCTTAGTACTTAAATCATATATAAGCATAGTTTTGAGAAAGAAGCATCAATCAGAACTTTCATGAACACACGATTAGTTGCACCAAGATAACTTAGGATGACTCTTATAAGTTGTGTCGTTATTGCATGAGAGGATCCGGGAAAACATACTGCCCATCGTTATCAATGGATACCAACTCACTCAAGCAATACAATTATTTTAAACTGACAGTCCAATACTACAAGAAAATGAAGAAAAATGAAATCGTATGTATTAGACGGTGATTATACAGACATAGTGGGAAAATATTAAATCAATAAACTTAATTCCAATTTGATGGCAAATCAGAACCTTTGAGCTTATTTCAAAGACAAACACATAATGCTCACTTATGAGTGATGCAATATGATACTGTTTTGAGTTTTGACCCAATTAAATATCAAACTTTAAAGATGGCTAGTATACTCACTCCAATTAAATACTCACTTCAAACACATAAGTCTATTATAACATGATTTGGAAAGCTACGGATTTTGAAATAATTAAGACAATTAATCAAAGACAAGATACTCACTTCACACGATTTTCATCACGTAATTCATGACCACCAATCAAACCACGACTTCAATTCCTCGATGATTGGATACATAGAATAGGTGCAATCAGATATTTGAACACGGACAATCGATAACATCTTCAACTTTCTTCATTTGTTTATTTCTGAATTCCATTAACAAGAAAATAGAACAATTTAACCCAAACTAAATACACAACAAACTAATAGTTGTAGTTCCAATCTCTACCGTGATTCAAAGCTACAAATAATTGAAATCAATATCTAATGAACCCTAGGTTTTACTGAGATACAAAATTAGATGGAAACAGTAGTAGAATAGTTCAATAAACCATCATACTCAAATCAATCAATTAAACAAAAGTAGTTAAGGTAGAAATTTTACCTTCAATCTCAAACTAAGGACACCAAAAAAAAACCCTTTCACTTTTAAGTTTACTTGTTTTCTTTTGTCTTTCCCTAATTTAGAAACAAATCTGATATAGTTTTCTTTTGTCTTTCCCTAATTTAGAAACAAATCTGATATAAATTTTTGATTGCGATGAAATCTTCCTTTAACCTGAGTTACGAGATTGGAAGAGAAGATAGAAAACAATAGCATTGAGTTAAGTAGGTTTTTAAGATAAGATGTTTATATATAAAACCTCTTACTTCCCATATTATCCTCGATAATTCTATTCAATTCCTTATCGTCCACTTGCGGGTGAATCCATGTTTTCAATACCAAACCGCACCCAAACCGCAAAAATGTGCGGATTTGAGAATCTCACCCGTGTCCGGCCCATACGTCTTGCGGTTTGGGTCAAATCCGCAATTTTGCGGACGGGTGCGGGTAAAATCCGCGGTTCCGGTTAAAATGCTCACCCCTAGCCAAAACCTAAGTCTCCACCGCATAGGCCCACTGTTTATTCTGCTAAAAAGAAGTCCCAAAATCCAAGCCCACAAATCAGAGCCCAAACTCACCTGAGTTAGCTACTGGATCGGCGAGTCAACTCGATGTACTCTGACCGATCCAGGCTTACACTTCTATCACCTGAATCTCACTCAATTCTTCAATTCCTGTCAAACAACTCACTGCAGTAACTGCATTCAAGCACTTCATTCTTCTTAACGGAAATGGCACCATCTCTTCCCTGACACATTCACTCCTGCTACTTCAGTGTTCATCATCAGCAGCAACCTACTGCTAAAAACAGCATCCACCACCTGCAACACAACAACTCCAATTGCATATCACCAGTCTTCCCAACTCCTGTTGTAGCATCATATGCAGTTCTTGCATCTTAGGCACTCAAGACCACTCAAATGCAACCAACAATCCTTTAACCACAACCACAACCATTCTGCAGCAGCAACATCTATCAGGACTTTCATTCTGCAGTTGCAGTCGAAATAACAATACAACTATCAACTAAAATTCCTAAAACCCGGTAGCTTTATAATATCCTGTTATATTGAGTCCAAACACAACCCAAACTCTGCTTTCCTCTTTGCTTAACTTATAACACTTTGAAACCCTGTACTCACTCTCGTCAAAGACCCACGAGAATCATGGAAGACTGGCAGCAAACCAATTACGCAGTAAAACTGGTCACAACTATACTTGAGTTGTGGAACTAAATTCCTTGTCTTTGCTGTCAAAACTTCCGAGCAAAACCCAGTTTCCTGGTCCTTATCAAATTCTAAATATCACTTCAATTCACAGCCATTTATCGCCTAACATAACGCAAGCAAAGTCACTTTCCTAAACTGGTTTCTCGACATGTTACCTTCCCAGCTCAACCTGACAGCATCACTTGTACATGCGGCTTTACTTATGTCTCATAGCTCCAGCTTCCTCCATTCTCTGTACTGACCTAACTCCACTTCGACTACACCCACCATCAATGCCTTCATTGCAATTTGGCACAACCCCAACAGCTGCATCACAGCCAGATGCAACACTCTCACTTAGCTTGCAGTAACACCTTTATCTAATTCTTCTCACTCATTCTCCACTGCCGTCTAGATCCCAGCTGCATCTTGTTCAAACCACCAGCTAACTCTGTCTTGAGCAAATCCACAGCTCCATGAGCATCTCAGCACCTGCAATTGCAACCTGTCCACCTGACCATATCCAACTGCATCTTAAACTAGTCCAATTAATCAACTCAGACCTGCAATAGCACGCAAGCATTCATTCCATCTCAGTTAGGCCACCTGCAATAAGAAACAAGCACCAATTCCTTAATTCTCTGCTACTGCAACCATCATCTCAACAACAGCAACAAGAATAGAACAAACCTATCTTTGTCCTGTGTTTCTTTGCCTCTCAATCAACGCCACCAACCCATTATTATTCATATAATTCTCGATCTCAAACAGCCTTCAATTACCCATATCAATCAGCACAGAAATTCTTTGATTCGAACCCAATCTCCACCTTTTCCATCAATCCACCACCAACCCATCTTATCAATCTGAAATCTCACTCACAGATCCAACACCCAATTTCAAATCAAACCCAACCTTCCTTGGTTTCTTATTATCAATCATCTTTTGCAATTTGAGTACCTAATTGTTGATTCAAACCCATGACAATGACATCAATTTCTTCTCTGTAATTCTATCTTTCCTGATCTCGATTAACAGTCAGATCCCCTTTTTCTAATTTCTTAGCAAAACCCTAATTGCTCAGCTGACTCTTTAATGAAAACCAATTGAACCAATTTGTGAGTAACCCAGCAGATTTCATACTCAAAACCATGTCTATTCGCAGACCCAGCTTCTAATTCATGACCAAAAACCCATTTCAACTTCAGGTCTCCTTCATTCTTCAATAAGCAGCAAACATCAAACCCCTTCTTTAATTTGTCACCAATTCTCTTTAACTTTCTACACCATCTTCTATCTCCTCTTCTTAGTCTCGAATTTGTCTTGAGTTTGACCTCATCCCCATGAATATCAATAACCCTGAATACGCAGCAGCAGAAAAATGGAAAAGGGAAAAGAGAAGATTTGGGGAGACTGATTTCTTCTCTAGCTAAGTGGTGAACTGGGTATGTTATTGACACACGGTATTACGATAAGGGCCACCTGAAATTATTTGGCATGTCAGTCTTCTAATTCTTTCATAATTCTTCTTTTCAATGCCTTAAAAGAGCTTTGTGCTTGCTAGCTTCGCCTCCATCTACGCCCTGTGCTTCCAAGTAAAACCTTTAGCTCATATTTCTCATCTTTTTCGCCTTATGACTCCAAAACACCTATTAAACTCAAAATAAACATAAGATACATTATTTACATGAAAACTCGCAAAGAAATCATAAATACTAGATATAAAATTAGGTGTTTTAGACACCTATCAATGTTGCTAACTCTTGTGATACAAATCCGAACGCATGTCTTTGTGTATATATTTTTTTAATTTCCGTTTTTTCCCCTCTTTATTTGCTTTAAATTTCTTGATTGATTTTGGAAATAAATATTAAAATAATTGATTTTTATTTAATAATCTCTTTAATTCATTTATGTGTAATATATGCATGTGTCTTTAATGATAAAATAATAAATTTGTCTTTAATGATATGTGTAACGTATGCATGTCTATTTATTTGTATCATTATTTAATTTATGTGTCTTTAATGTTATGGGTAACGTATGCATATGTATTTATTGCGTGTTTATTTAAGTTAACTCCCTAAATTTCTCTTAATTAAGTTATAACACGTGATTAGATCTTCAAGAATGCAACCAGAGTGTTTTCAAGGTGATGACATTCAATTTCACTTGTTGTTTTTTTACTAAAATATAGCTAAACTATTCTTTTTCTTGTACCTTATCCTGTGTTACTGTATCTTCTTGCATAGAGAACTTGTTGTCATGTAAATTCGAATAGTCAATGCAATAAGTCATAAAAGAATTAATAGAATTACCACACGCGTGGAGAATGGCTTCCTCCGTCGTCTTAGCGATGAGTTTAGCTCCTCATGTTATTCACATGCTCAAAATAGGTGTTCATAGCTCAAAATAGGTGTTCATAGCTCAAAAGTGTAAAAAACAAGGGAAAACTAATAAAGCAGCGGGTTTGTCACAGATATAGTATAGTTGTTACAGAATTCACTGTTACAGAGAAATCCTAACATAAATAATTGTTAGGAAATTGTTACAATATGAAAGAAAAGGTGACGGTTTCTGTCTTCTTCTTCATCTCCGGTACTCGCCTGCAGCTATTGTTCTTAACTCTGCAGCTTCCTGATCTCCCTGCAACTCCTATGTACCTCTCTGTTGCTACCCCTAAGTCTCCATGCCTCTCCTGAAACTTCCCAGCACCTATTATCCACAACTCCATGTCTAAAACATCAAGAACTACTCGTTTTATCTTTTCTTTTCCTTCTCCGTAAGTCATGGATATTCTTTCCCTTTTTAATCTTCTTTTACGTGTCTTCTAGGTTTACTTCCAGATATATTTTCTAGATAACAAGGAAATCTCCCTTATTTCCTCCTCGTACTTCCATACTTCCAAATATAAACCCGATGAGCACCTCTCTGTTTTGTCCAATCAGCGAATATATCCCTTGATTTTCGAAACCAAGGCGGCTATCGACCCTTTTTGGGTGTAACCAACCAATCCCAAGTTAATCCATCGATGAAATCAACAACCTAAAAACTCAATACCATCCCTCACTCCAGAATAAAAGTAGCACTGGTGGAGCTTACCCTCTCTCATATTGGTTGGTGAGCGTAACCTCGCGTTCTCATGGGCCTAATTTGAAACCATTCGTATTCGTTGGATGAAATTTCGTGAGATATGGTGCGTTGATCTGACAATGTGCGGTGTAGATTGAGCGGATTGTTGGGACACACGCGACGGATGTCCCTCATTATTTAGAAAAATTGTTATATTAATTTCTTGCATTTAATGTGAAAATCCAGAAAATAAAGAAAACTACTATTTTAATTTCAGACACATTTATGATTAAAAAAAAATCAATTCAACATATTTATGGAATAAAATAATATGATTTATATTTTTTAAATCTTTTATAATTTCATGTATTTATTATAAAAAATCTAGAAAATAAAAACAATTATTATATTCATTTCGTACATTTATGACTTAAATAAAAACAAATCAATTCAACATATTTATGAAATAAAATAATAAGATTTATATTTTTGAATCTCTTATACGGAAAAAAAAAATCTAAAAATGATGAGGAAAACTACTATATTAATTTGGAAAATTTATGATTACAATAAAATATTATAAAAATCAATTCAATTTTTTATTTTAAAAAATCCAGAAAATATAAAAAAACTACTATATTAATTTTGTATATTTATGGTTGACATAAAAATAAATAATCAATTCAACATATTTTTAAAATAAAATAATATGATTTATATTTTTGAATCTTTTATAAGGAAAAAAAAATCTAGAAATGACTATATTAATTTTTAGTATTAATAGTAAACATCTAGAAAATCCAAACATATTTATGCGTTCGACATAAAATCCAAGCATATTTATAAATCTGATACAAAAAATATTTCAAAGATTTTATCCATTTCGATGGGGTAAAAAAATTTAAATTTAATATTAATATGGTCTTAAAAATGGTATCCTTTAATATACACACGGTCATTTGGGAAAAAAAATGTCAATACGCAGATAATTTCTTAAATAATACTACTATCAAGTTGTCGTTACTATTATTATTAGAAATATTTTAATTAATACAAATATGTTGTTAATAAATTATGAAAATAATTTTCCTAATTTCATTCCTTTAAGATATTGATTGATATTGTTTCTTAATAAAAGTAATTTCTTATCGAAATTTAGTTTTGGTGACTGAATATAAATAATTGCGAAAGCCAAACCTCATTGTTTGCGTGTTACTTTTCTATTCGGGTTTTTTTCTTCCTTTTTTTTTGGTTTATTACAATCTAGGATTTTGTTGTCTAATCTATTTTTATTGTTTGTTTTGCATGTAATCACTATAGGTAGCGGTGATGGGAGGTCAATATTAAGCTTTTACTAGTGGTATGTTTCTTACCCATTTTCAATATATTCCATGATGTTTATGGGTTTGATTTTTTCAAAAAAATAAAAATATTTAGTTTGGAAATGTGGTTTAGGAAGTCGACATCTCATCAAAAGTGTTTGTTTGAAAAGGTGAAATTGAAGTACCAATTTCATTTAGGTCTCAATTTAGTTTTTCCTAAGGTTATAGTTTGTTTGTTAACTATCTCTGTATTTCATGTGCGAGAGCAATTCCATAATAATTTCATTAGAATGGGGTGAGCAAGATTATTTGTGGGTACATTTTACATATAGAAATTGTTATTGTCTATTTTATACGGCGTTGAGGAGATGCCTACAAGCAATTATGCTGAGAGCAGTTAACTGATATGGTAGTGTAATTTTTATTAAAATTTGTGGAGGAAAATGGTGGTGCGCAGTAGTAGGGTTTAGCTTATGAAGATGCAATGTAAGTTGTTTATTTTGCTTTATTCATTTTTTGTTTTATTATGATGATTTTCTCAAAATAGAATTTGAGTTGGTCGCTTGATTCCTAAACAAGTATATGATTCTTAAAAATATAGATCGGTAAAATTTCCTTGATTACATCATCTTCGACGAGAAGCAATTTATATATATGTTTTGCAATATTTAGGGTTGAAAATCTATTTTATATTAACAAAAAATACAAATCACGATTAGTCGCAAATAGGAAAAAAAAAAATGAAAATTCATAGCCAATATAATTTAGATTTCATTTTCCAACAAAAATACTCTAGTTATTAATAGGCGATCCTTACGGTTAAAGCGACAATCACGGGTATTCAAATGGGGTCATAGTGGGATATTAGTGAATTTCCTTGATTACAACTTCTTTTGACTCACTTCATCTGTTTTGCACTATTTAGAATTTGCAAGCTATGTTTATGTTATACATCGTGTGTTCTTATAATGTTTCTAATATCAGGTATTGATATAACCATATAATGAGTGTGATTTTTCATTTAACTATACGGACTTGGGAGCCCGGAAGAGAACTTGAGTTGGCTGCTTGATTCCTAACGCAATCTTCTGATTCTTAAGAAAGATATATCAGTGCATTTACTTCTTTGACGGGAAACACTCTGCATGCTTTGCGATATTTAGGGTTAGCAATCTATTTTATATTAATATCGTGTTATTTTTAGTGTCTCTAATGTCAGATATCCGCACAGCTCTATAATATGTGTGATTTTTCATTCAACTACAAAAAGTTGGAGCCAGGAAAAATAATTGAGTTACCCGCTTAATTTTTTAAGCAAGTATACGATTTCTGAAGAAAATATATATGTGTGTTTCCTTAATTACATTTCCTTTTACGGGAAGCACTTCACATGTTTTGCGTTATTTAGAGCTGGCAATCTATTTTATATTAATATCATGATTTTTTGAATGTCTCCAATATCACATATCGATGCCCATATAATGACTAATGACATTTCCTTGATTACTTCTTTGACGGGAAGCACTTTGTATGCTTTGGACTATTTAGGGTTGGCAAAACTGTTTTATATCAATATGGTGTTATGTTTAATGTCTTTAAAGTCAGATATCAACACAACCACATAATATGTGTGATTTTCCATTAACTACAAGAATTTGGAGCCTAGAAAAATAGTTGAGTTAGCTGTTTTATTTTTAACGCAATTATATGATTTCTGAAGAAAAATATACATGTACATTTCCTTAATTACATTTTCTTTGATGAGAACCACTTCATATGATTTGCCCTATTTAGAGTTGACAATCTATTTTATATTAATACCACGATTTTTTAGTGTCTCTAACTTCAGATATCGATGCCTACATAATGGATAATGAGTGTGATCTTTCATTTAACTATAAGAAGTTGGAGCCTGGAAGAGCAGTTGAGTTGGTCCCTTAATTCTTAACAAAAATATATGATTTCCGAAGAAAGATATATCAATACATTTTCTTGATAAAATTTTCTTTTACGGGAAGCAATTCATATGTTGTGCACCATTTAGAGTTTTCAATCTATTTTATATTAATATCGTATTTTTTTAGTGTCTCCAATATCACATATTGATACAACTGTATAGAAAGTGTGATGTTTAAGTTAACTACCAGTAGTACTAATACATGTAATGTAATGAACTACTTATTGATTTCAAAGGTCGGTATAATTTTTCAAAAGTATTTTATTTAAAAGGATTTCTAAATCTCCAACACTATAAACAATATGTAACTGGTGAATAATTTGGTTTTGATTGTTAAGCTACTAAATGATTGCTTCAAAAATAAATAAATATGATAATTGGTGTTTTCATGGTACACTGCGGTTGTTAATTGAGATCCCTTCCTGGACAGGTGCGGTGCTTTGCCCAACTGAGAATCGATTCCGTCGTACCCGGTTCGATGCACATGTTAAATACTAAAAAAAAAATGTATGTATTTATTTATAGCTTAAAATATTTTAGTTTATTTGTAAAATTGATTATTATTTTATTATGATGCATGAAATTAGTTTTCAAAACCATGTTAGATTTTCAAATCATAATAATATTATATATTTGATTATTATAAAGTTTTAACTGTTAATTGTCAATTTGTTGGATAGCAAATCTATAAGCTTATTAGAACTTGATGGTATTTATCAATGTTGTTGTAGTATAAAGGTTCTTTGAGACTTGTGAAGGAATATTATTTAGACTTTAATTTTTTTATAAATAAAAATAACAAACTCAATTAAAAAGTGTTGTGAAAACTAAAGAGAGACTGGGGCTAGGATTCCACCAAATATTCAAATTCATGTAATTCACTTATTTATTCTAAACCATTATATCTCATTCAATAAGAATTTTAACTCTGTTTCTTTGCCTAAGGTAGATTCTTAAAATATTAATTGTAAATCTTAAGCATGGCATATCAAAAGAATTAATCCTAAGCATAAACCATCAAACGAAATGACAATTAATTAAGAAAAATCTTTTTTTAATTTTAGTTTAATACGAATAGTCAAATAAAGAATTAAATAGATTTACCACATGATGAATTTTGGTTTCCTCCATTTCCCCAGAGGATGGGTTTAGCTCCTCATGTTGGAAACACGCTCAAAAGAATTTTTCATTGCTCGAATAGGTGAAAAACAAGAGAAAAGTGCTAATACAGAGATTTGCAACACTTTTACGGTGTTGCAATAAACTGTTACAGAGATCGATATAAAGGAAGTGTCTCTCTAACTGTAGCTTATAAGACTGCTAAGAAACTGTCGCAATAACTGTAGCATGAACGACAGTCTCAGGGGGTCTTATGTTCTTCGTGTTCTTCCCATGTAGCAGCAGAAAATTTTTCTATGCAACTCGATTCTCGCTTCTGTCTTCTCCCCCTAAACTCTCCGTCCCCTTCTATGAGTCCCCAGCACCCTATATATACTCAACAACTTCCAAATAATCTCGGTTTAATGCGAGAATATCTTCTCTTTACTATTTTTATTCTCACTGAAATATTTTCCAAATATTTGATCTTCCACGCGTTCTCACCACAAACATTCCTTATTTATCTTCTTCACGCATCTTTGTAGTGCAACACACTCCAAACCGATGCATTACACGCCCAAGCTTGTGTCAAAATCACTTGAACCCGTGAAAGCTTGTGTCCATCACATTGATTGAGACATGTTATTCAGCCAAATTTTGTCCAAACAAACACCCATACCAACATTCTATAGTCATATCACGTCTACCCATGAAGTTTCAACGATTGAATCAACCTCTAACCCATCCAAAATCCGATCGAGAAATCTTCCAGGAGTGAAACTCGTGTTCCCGCTAAAAATGAAAATTTAAATGGAGAAGATGGTGTGCCCCGATCCAAAAGTCAGGTGCCTTTATCATCTGGGGTGCCCTTATCCAAAATGAGGGTGCCTTTATCACTTTTCTCCCGGGGTCCGAAAAACACTTTTCGAGCAACTTTTTCCACAAAAGTGTATTTCTCCAAAAACACCTACACAAACATAAAAACACCAAAATTAGTACAAAAATCGAGACTAACAATAGAGACACTGAGGACAATTTAGACACAAAAATGTGTCTAACAGAACTCTTATTAGGACGGGTGCGGGGCGAAGCCCCGCCTCAGTGAACATGAGCTGACGATATAAGAAATTCCAGCAGTCCCGGTGCGTAGCACGGGTTTCAAGCTAGTCCAACTAAAACTCTCACAGAATCTCTTCTCAGAGAAACTCACAGTAACATGCAGTAGAAGGAAAGTCTCCCGCCAATTTTCGTTTAAAAGGAATGAGAAGGGGATGCCCCCTAACCAATCAAAGGGTATAAATATCAGCTGGGGTGCAAATAGTAATTCTTGGATGCCTTTAGTAATTTCTTTAGGATGCCTTTTTCAACTCTTCCAGGTGCCTTTAACACTATTCTCGAGTGCCATTAGTAATTTCTCATGAAGCTTGCAAATACACTTTTCGAGCCAATTTCTTTGCACATGTTTATTTCTCCAAAATACCTACAAAGACATAAAATACCAAAGTAAATACAAAGATGGGTACTAACATTATAGAAAATCGAGATGAAAATAGACACACAAATGCGTCTATCAAATACCTGGCACAAACTTATTATTTGCTAGTCCCGAGCTAATCAAATCTAAAAAATAAAATCCCAACTCACTGTCGCAGACATCACCATTTCACTTAGCGTGTGCAACAAGCCTTTGAACCCCTAGGTGGACCTAGTGGCCGAGTTATAGTCTCGGGAGGGTTTACCAGAGGTGTACCTACAAAACCTTTACTCCAGACCCTAGTTATCTACACAGAACCTTGGAATAGCACTAAATAACCTCATTGGTTGGCATACTCTCATTGATTACAGGAGGAAGTACCCTGATAAGAAATTTCAATTGTTATACATGAGTTTGAATTTTATGATACGAAGACGATACAAGTTGTGAAGATCAAAGTGGTAAAGTATTTATTTCATGGCCACGTTAATTTTGGTTTCAGTTTTTGTAGTTGCAATCTTTTTTATAAAAAGAGAAAAATTGAAGAAAAAAAATATGAAAAAAAAAAATACAAAAAAAAAATTACATACTAGGCAAGCGAGCGACAAGCTGTGCCGCTATCCCTTTTTGAATAGAAAAACCTATCCTATTAAAAATAAAATCTCGTGAGCCAGGGGTCATTACATTGCTGCGCATGACTTTCTGGACCCTCTTGAGTAGTCCAACTGCTTCTGGAGCCATGGGGAAGAAAAATCTATAAGGAAGTTACAAATTGTCAAAGTTCTATGAAGTTCAAGATTTCTTCTACTAGTATTGTGGTTGGTGATACGTGTAATCGTCACTCAATTCTTTACACAAGTAGTAAATCACAAAAGCTGACAGGGGTATTCTGTTAAGAGATTGTGTATAGAGATGACACTAGTAAGCAGACCGAGCTTATGCGTCTGATTCTAGGATCAACCTAATTCACAAAATGTAAAGCATCCGACTAATTTACATCCTGAGTGCGCTACTTCTTGGTGGGTTAGTTGGATAGAATCTGGTAGTCGAGCGCTTCCTTATCCAGTGACAACAGGAATTCCAGGAATAACATAGCTTATTGCTATTCTACGGTTGGTGACAACATAAATTTTACAAGAAATAAACAAGTACTTTTATTAAGTTTCTGTTCAGTGACGGCGAAAGACTTCTTGGTCATATTTCTCTTATTTGTTACTAGCCCTTAACCCGTGCCGTAACGGCACGGTCCATGATGTTGGTTCATTTTTAATATATCGTATAATTTGTGTCCAGAATACTTATCAACTCCTTATGATTCAATATGTGTTTGTCATAAAAATAGTTGGGATTTTCCTCTCTTTTTTTCTTTGTTTTTTCCTTTAATATTTTACCGCCGGAGATTTGTGATAGGTGTGATAAACACCTTATTTTATATCTAGTATTTATGCTTTCTTTGCTATTTTTTTTGTGTGAATTATGTATCTTATGTTCGCTTTTGAGTTTGTTAGGTGTTTTGGAGTCATTGGAGAAAAAGGAAGTAGAACTCGCTTAAATCCAGGATTTCTTCGTACCACCTTGAAGAGGACGAAAAGACGAAAAGAACGGCGAAAGAATGGAGCGATTCCGACGTCGTATGAAGAATTGATGGGCGATTGAAGCAAGTCAAAGTCATGAAAGATGTACAAGAGCACAAAATTGCTATTGGGAACCCAGCTGAGGGTAAGGGGCAACTAGATGATTATTCACTAAAGAAAGACTACAAAATGTTAAGGGGCACATTCCCCTTCATAAATAAAAAACTAGGTCAAGTTGGTTTAGTTCTTTCTCTTTTCACAATAGCACCAAAACCACTGCTCGAGCTGAGGTTGCCGGAATGTTCAGGCCAGATGGGTTTATGCTCGATGGGTTACCTACGGCCAGTCACAGTAGACGAAATGTTTGAGACAAGAAAGAAAGTTTAGGTTCTGAATCTGTTATCGTGCAGTCGACAGAACAGTGGGTAGAAGAACGGAAGTTGGTGCCATTGGTTTGAGCAGACAAAAGAGTATATTGAAGTGGTATTTGGGAGATTACAGCGATTTTGGAAGCTGGGTGCCATTGGTTTGAGCAGCCATTGTACATCCATTAGCAGTGTGCATCACACACACAAACTATTTGAGAAAATGCCTGAGAGTTTGAACAGAGAGATATTTATGTTGTTGTTGAGGTCAAGAGAGCTGGGAGATGTTGAATGGGTTTGTGACAGGGAGTATAGAGAGTTGCAGGTGGTAGTGTTTGTTCTGGTGACTTACACAGGACAATGTGGTGATGCAGTTTGCTGTGTGTGTGCAGCTATGAGCCATGGATGGTGAAATGCAAATGGCAGCTGGATGGTGGTGGTTATGGCTAGGTTGAGAGCTTGAACTACAGGGAGGAAAATATTGTTCCATGGGTTCGCAGGGAGGAATTGAAACTACTTACTTCAATGCAACTATGCAGAGCAACTGCCAGAAGCTGGTTTGGTGGAGTTGGTGCTTGTGTGCAAGTGGGTTCGGAACTGGTGCTGTTGATTACAAATATGGTGGAATTTGGTGGAGCTTGCCATTGGATTGAAGTTGGATGAGTGGAGTTTGTTAGAGCTGGTGAGTTTCATGGGCTGATATTGGCTGAAGTCCAAAGTTGCAGGTGGCTGTGCTATGTGACTGGAGGATGCAGCGCACTGGTGACTGTGGTGGTGAAAGTAGTTGAAGCTGCAGTGGTGAACCGACATGGCGGGGTTTGAACTGGAGCTGTAGGTGGTAGCAGTGAGAACTAGCTGGTATTGCAGGTGGCCTGTGGTAGCTGAAATGGAAGTGGTCAAGTGTTGGAGTGAGTGCAACTGGAACTTGTTGTTGCAGGTACTGCTGGAAGGTTGGAGTTGAACTAAAAATAGCCAATAGCAGATGATGGTCCTGTGAAATGTTGAGGTAGAAGTGTGGGTTTGAATTTCAGCTGGTGAATGATGAAGACCTGAGGTGCAATGCAGCTCAACTGATGCTGTAAAGCTGTGGTTTGAGCCCAGGTTGCAGCTGAGAATGATGGTGTGCTGTGGCACTAGAGTAGGTGGCTAGAATATTTTACAGGGAACTGAAATTGGAGGAATGGGTTGGTAGTACTTGATCTCAAATGGCGAATTCTGTGAGAAAAGGCTAGCTGTAGTTTCAGGTGGAGCTAGAAGAGGGTTATAGGTGTCGCAAGCATGAACATGGAAGTACAATGTTTATGAAGTGGTGATGCCTGGATTGCAAGGATGGAATTGCAGGTGAAGCATTGGCTAAGATGGGTTCAATTCTGGTGCAATTGTGGTGCCATATGAAGCTAAGAAGAGGTTGCCAGTGAAGCAGTTGCAGAATACATGGCAGTGGCTTGGCTCTGCTGAGAGTTGTAATGCAGTTGTGTTGTGGTGCTATTGTTGGCTTGAGCATGCTGGATATGGAGCAGGGAAGACTCAGAGCAGCTGTTGCAGAAATTGCGCAAAACACAGGTAAAATAGCGAGCCGGTGGAACTAGTTCCGGTTGTCGGATTTCTGAACCGGAAGTGGGGATCGCAATGTTTCAGTCAATCATGAAGTGGGTTCGAGTCGGATGCAAGAATCGATGGCCAGGCATATGAGCTACGCGCCACGCTTTTGGGTACATTTTCGCAAGAAACAAGGAATTGGCTAAAATGGTTTATGCAAATGTTTGAAAAGAAGAAAAGCAAAGTTGAGCTACTGGAAGTGTAGAATTGCCTGGTGACAGTTTCCAGTGGTTCAAGTGATTGGAAAAAGTTTTCCGGTGACGGTGGCCGGATTCCGGCCAAAAACCCAGTTTTCCGGCGACCACTTTCGGGACAGATTTTCTACATGGGTTTCTCTCACACGTGGGCTTGGTGGATTTCCAACTAATGGAATTTGAAGACAAAACCTATTTTTGGAAGGAGAAAAAGCTATAAAAAGGAAGTTTTCTACACAATTTGATATATAATGTTTTATTCTATTCTTGGAGTTTTTGGCAGAGAACAACTTCTAGGGTTTGCTTTCTTTTCTGTTTCATATTATTTCTTTGAATATTATGATGATGAACTCCATGAATATGAGTAGCTAAATACAACAATTGGTTATGGGATAAAAAGTTGATTTCTTCAAGCATGTTATTTGATTCTATGAATTAGTTTTGTCTCAATTTTATCGTTTATGATTCATTGTTTTATTATCATATGAATTGAATGCTAGTTTGGTTGAGTCCGGAATCAATTGGATTTGTTTTCATCTCTAAAGCTATATTAGGGTTTTCAATACGTAAAAGTTGTTATCTCTGATTTCTAGTAGCATCTTGTGGTTAATACTTGTAGTGATACATCTTTTTAATCGCATATGAATCATAACCTTTGTTAAAACAAATTAGTGCTTTTACACGTTTGTTTGCATCGATTAGTCTTATTTCATAGAACCTATTGCTCTTAGGGAGTTAAATCTAATTGTGCTTTTACACTTTAGGTTGCTTTTTAAAAAGATTTCACATTAGCATCTTTTAATGTTGTTTGTGATAAAATCAGGAAATAAACGAGATACTCTTGCGATCAAGATATCTTAGGGCTTTTGATAATTGAGAGATTAACACTACACCATTTGGCCCGATTTGAGACATATCGTTTTTTTGGTTCGAGACACATATATATGTCTTTAGTGCTTCCACTCATATAAGAGTCTCAAATAAAAAATATAAGTAGCTTTAATTCTGATTTTTCAACTACACATACAAGTGTCTTAAAATGTGTCTCTACAAAATTTAATTACTTTAATATAACTATTTATCATTTCTTTTTCATTATAATTCCATATTATTTCCCTCCATAATTCCATCCCTTTTTAATTTTCTAAATCTCTCAAATTATTTTCCCTCTTAAATTTCCCCCCAACATTTCCCCCCTCAAATTTCCCCCCAACATTATTTCACCCTCAAATTTCCCCTCCAAATCTTTGTCTCACACCAAATTATTTGAACCTAATTAACATTTATTCCCACCATTTAATTTAGTTCCCACCTTTATTTTGGTTTTTTTTTTTTTGAAATTTAGACAATATTTAATTTAATAAAAATCGTCCAATAAAGCCACTCGTCGAACTCTCCTCCCTCACTCGACTTCTTCTCTCCCTTTCCTTCTCTCTCTTTTTTCTTTCCTATATTTTCTTTTCTTCTCTGAGCCAACCTTTCGCACCTCGTTGAGAGAAAGAAAAAACCAGACATCAAACCTGGTCCTTTCTTTCTTTTAACCGTCTCAATAAAACCCAAACCACTTACGATACGAAAAAGTTTTTTGATTTTGTAAACCTAGAAAATGGTATGAATATGAAAACCCGTATCTAAAATCAAAATCTTTGATATTATAAACCTAAAAATTGATTTTTATCTTAGCTTTAAACTCTTAGAAGAAGGTTGAAGTAAAAACCCTAGAAGATCTCTAATCTCGTGTATGAAAAACCCCTTTTTATAGAAAAAAATTGATTTGTAAACCCTAGAAATTTAATTTTAATCTTGTGTTTGAAACTCATGAAGAAGATTGAAGTGTAAATTATAGAAGATTAAGTACAAATCCTTGAAGATTCAAGTACAAATCAGAAGATTAAGTATAAACTCTAACCCTATTATTGCTTTTTTGGTTTTGAATCTTAATTTGTATGATAATTTTCAACATATCTTGCAATTGTTGTGTTTGTTTAGTTGATCCATTGTTCTATTGCATGATTATGTACCCGATTTCGGATTTATGGTGTTTTGATTTTAGGTTTGATTGATTTTAGCTTTGGTTTCATCTCAAAATGGTTGTATACATGCTAATGATTTTAATCTTGTGTACTTTCTGTGTTTGATTGTTTTTTTCTTACACTAGTTATGGGTTTTTGAACTCCATTTTGGTTGTACTCTATTTTTAGTTTATTAATTGTGATATTGAGATTTCAATATTTGTTTGTTTGATTCATTTGTTTTACTAATTCCTCATTTTGGGTTTGTCAATTTTGTTGATTATGATAGAACTAATATTATATCAGGTTCATCGATGCAGACAGAGGTATCCTCACCATGGGTTATTGAGATTCCAAAAGTTTGCATGACGATGCCATGGGTAACAAACTCTCTTCTTTCTTTTTGTACTTTCATCCGGATGCACTACCTAAAGCGATATTGTCGATTGTTTAATCTTTAGTTAACTAATGTCTTAAAACTTGATTCTTGAGTAAACTGTGCTTATGAGGTCACAAGTGTAGATATCTATCTCATACTACTACTACGTAGTTGTTTCAAACTTTCTATGCAAGTGCATCAGCTTATATACCATTAACGTGAGTGACCAATCATGCTGCAATTATCTATTAGCAATAGTCAGAAAAAGCCACTTCATTAACGTGAGTCATTTTTTATTTTATTTTTAATAAACAAGTCTTGATGTCACTTATCACAGCAAATCGGTAACTCATAGTGATGCTTCCCTGCAAATCTGGTGCCTGCATATATTTGTTTATTTGGGTGTTGATAAACTAATCTTGATTTTTTTGTTTTTGAGTGTAGGACATGATTCACTATCTCATGATTATTTTCTTGTTGTAATTGTGTCTTTTAGGTTGATGCTGGAGGTTCTCCTTCCCTTGTTTCCAGAGGTTTTAATATTGTGCAGGCTAGTGGAGCTGCTGATCAAATTCAGATACAAGTCCCAAATGAGAAGGTTTGGTCCTTGTTGCTGTTTTTTTTTTCTTTTGTAAATAGAATGTGAGCAATTTTGACCATAGTTTGTGTATCTTTACTGTGTCTAATTTACAAGAACAATTTATATGCAGGTTGGTTTGATCATTGGAAAGGGGGGAGGTGAAACAATTAAATCCCTACAGACAAGATCTGGAGCAAAAATCCAGGTAGTTGATACCGTTAGGCTTTGTTTGCAGTGTACCTTGTGATGCAATGCGAGGACTTCAATCAAAAAGATCAATATGATTGTCATATTTTTAAGTCCACCAATCATCTAACATTTTGTTTTCTTTTAGCTTATACCACAACATCTTCCTGACCGGTGACCAATCAAAGGAAAGAATTGTGCGAGTTACGGGTGATAAACAACACATTGAGATTGCCAGAAATGATAAAGGAAGTTATGAATCAGGTTGGTTTGATTACCCACCTTCTCTTGCTGGGATTTTTCATTACATCGTGTGTATCTTGAATATGTGTCACTGAAAGCTAATTAATTTAGTTACATGCCTGAACGATGCTTATTATGTGGGTCCACTGTCCTTATTGCTTATGATAGCGTGATACCATACCTTCATTTGTAACATGAATGGAGCATTTTTTTGGATATGTATGTTACTCCAAAAATAGTAGGTGTGTTGATGATAGTCGTATACAATTTCTGTTTTCTTCTAGGTATCTTATGCAATTTCTGTTTGCTTCTAGGTAATTTGATTATTCATTTGCTCCCAATTACATTGATATAACATACATAATTTTAGGTATTCACATTGCTGCTAGTTATTTCTGGGACCCGCTTATTCCCTCAATTGGGATTAGAACAATAGATTGTGCCAAAATTGGAGATTTAGAGATATGGGGTTTTCAAACGATACGCCGACGGCCATTTACTGTTTTGGCGATGAATTTCTCGCAATGTTGTAGCATTTTAGTGTATTATCAACTGCAAATTGTGAATGAGGAAGCTTTGATTATGAAGGTTAGGGGCGTCAATCAAATGTTGTTGTCTTGTGTGGCATTACGCAATTTGCTGTAATGAAATGTTAGCTAAATCGATAGTTGGATGTCATTCTTTGTTTCGGTTGTAAATTTTTGCAATGGTGTAGCATTTTGGTTTTGTTATGAACTATTGATGAGTATGTTTTGTTGCTATTTAGGTTTGCGTTGGAGATATTTCATGACCTCCATGAAGAAGTGATGACAACTTCAGCTAGAGGTCATGGACTAATGACTCGTCTCCAGCAGATTGAGGCAGATGTCCCGTTAGTTGAGAGAGGATTGCTTTCACAGACTAGTCATTCTCAATTCCTTCATAATGGAGGTTAGTTTGTGTTGCACTTTCAAAGTTTCTGGTCTTTTGGTTATGTTTTATTAGTTGATGTTTTTATGAGGCTAATTTGCTTACAGGTGTTGACTGGCATACAAATTTCATAATGGACTAGAATCAGATTACTCGGGGTGATTTGCCTCGATTTATAATGGATTCTTATGAAGAATTTCTAGGCCCGCCACGGTTATTTCTGCTTGACAAGTATGGCTATCTAATTAGTTGTAAACTTTTAGAATGGATGCAAGCTTGAATAAACTCTTACCAGGTTTCATGTTATGTCCCTCGCAGTTTGATCTCGCTGGTGCTTTAAACTTGTTTAAAGAGATATTCTGATCCTTCATTTTACAAGTCCTTACAAACAGAAGGTCAGAGCGAAAAGAGAGCCCGTAAATTTAAGGTAAGTCACTGCAAACGGCATAGTATAAAATAACTAATTGAACAGTATCATGTCGGATTCTTTCATTTGGTTGGTATTACAAAAGTGAGATGTTCTGCATTACGGATACAATGTTCTCGTTGTTGGTAGTTCTTTAATTTAGTTACAAGAAAACACTAAAATCAGAACCATACGCATTAGCTTTCTGTAATTGGGTGTTGCTTTCTGTAATTGGGTGTTTCTTTCAAGCCAGGTAAAATTCTTGAAATCAGCTATATTCGTCTGTGATGTTCTTGATAAGGATCCCTTTGATCTGATTTGGAAATTTCTTTGTGTGTAGGTGTAAAAGATAATCCTTTGAAGGAACCCAGGGCACAACAGAGAATATGATGAGGTATACTATGCTCAACCTTGATCCCAAATTGTAGAAAATGTATCCACTGCATATGCATGATGAAGTCCGGTGACATTGATTGAACAAGAAACTCTAAATATGCTCAACCTTGATCCCAAATTGTAGAGACATATCTGTTTATCCATAGTTTGTTTTGTTAAAATTCTGATCAAAGAAATAGAATTGATTGATTGTATGGATGGATGGATGGATTCGTATGTGATAATAGAATTTTGATTGAATAATGGTTTCATATTTGATTGTGAATGGAGTGGCTAGATATACCTGTATTCTGGTGCTGAAATTAAATGGTGGAGAATATTTTAAGTATATTATTTTATTTTATTTTAAAATATGAATTTTATTTGAGACGCATATAAGAGTCTGGTAACTTTTTATGTGTCGCTTAAAATAACGAGAACAATAAATTTGGTTCACTTAATAAACCGTCGGTAAATAATTAAGAGACTGATATAAATGTCTCAATAATTAATTAAGAGACACATATAAAGGCCACAAAATTAATTTCCACACACGTATAAAAGTCTCAAAACTTAATTAAGAGACGTTTATAAGCGTCTTTAAATCCGTCTCAAAACGTTCCCTACGCCAAAATTGAGACACTTATATGTGTCTCAAAAAATAATGACAACACATATATATGTCTCAAAACCGTCGATTTGGTGTAGTGTAAATACCAATTCTAATCATAGATGAAAAATACATGTTTGTGAATGATACTATCCCTTAACCAATATCCTCTCCTTATTGATTATTCGAACTATTTACTTTAACCTTTTACTATTTTTCATTTTGTATCCATGTATGTTTAAACTTTTTACTATTGATCCATCATTTTACATTCTACATTGAATTTAACTTTCATGATGGCGTAGTTCCGAGTGAGGTGCTTGACGTAATACTATATGTAGCTTAGGGTAGTTTAGATTGCTTTCTTTTTGGTTTGCATTTTAATTTCATGCTTCAACTACCTCCTATTGGATCAAATGTGATTGTTTACGCATACTTATTGGATCAATTGTCATTGTTGATCCAAAAATATGATTTATTGGATGAACTTTGATTGTTGGTCCAAAAACTATTTAAAAAAAATTGAATCAACTTCTACTGTTGATCCAACTGAAATGGATCAATTTTCTATTGTTTATGCAACTAAAATGGATCAACTGCTACTTTTTATGCATCTGCAGGGATCAACTTCTACTGTTGATCCAACTAAAATGGATCAACTTCATCGTTGATCCAACTGAAATGGATCAACTTTGTTTGTTGTACACTAGTTACTGGTCATTCATTTTTGTTTTTGGTCACTTATTTTTGTTTTTTCTTTTTTGTAGAAATCTATCCAATTGCATTTGGAATTGTTCCGTGTGAAAATTGTGAGAGTTGGGAATGGTTCTTAACCAATTTGAAGGGTATTATAAGTGAAGATCGTCCACTTACCATCATATCAGATCGTGGAATCGGCCTTTTGAAGCATGTGCCTAAAGTCTTCCCAAATTCTTTCCATTCCTATTGTTTGTACCATATTAAAGGAAATATTCCAGTCCCAAAGGGAAGGAGCAGACAAACTGCAGTCAAGTTATTCGAAGAGTGCTACACTGCATTGACAAAGGAATTTTTTTATGCTGCCTCGAAGAGTATGACTAATCTAAAGTTGGATTCAGTGGTTGCTTGGATGATGAAGATTCCACTTGAGAATTGGGATGCTCATGCATTTCTAGGAGAAAGGTGGGGTGAGAACACATCAAATATTGCAGAGAGTTTTAACAATGTTATTAAGCATGATAAGCCGCTTCCAGCAATTGAGCTTCTCGATGATGTTCGTGCTAAGGTAATGGAGCAGAATTACAAGAGGTTATTGGATTCTAACAATTGGACTACAAGGATTACTCCTCGTATGCAAGAGAGGTTTAACAAGAGAATAAACGACTGCCGTTCATACAAGTTTCGGATATCAAGTGAGAAAGTATTTGAGATCATTTCTCCAACAGGTAAGCATACTGTCGATTTGGATTCTAGGACCTGCAGCTACAAATGGTGGAATAAGCATAGCTTTCCTTTCACTCATGCAATGAAATCCATGCTGCATATTGGAAATGATGAACCGTACAAATACATTAGCGCTTACTATACTTCATCATCGTAGAAGGTTGTACTTCGAACCATATATCCTATTCCGACTCGAAAGCCTCCTGGAATTAATAAAAAAGGTATGTTTTGCCTCCCAATGGTGGTCGAGAACAAGTCGGAAGGCCTAAAGGTGTTAGGTATAGGGGTAGTCGTGAAAAGGTGCACAAGAAAAGGAAGTGGGCCATGGTGGGATGCTCACCTTTCACAACCGTCTGAACATGTCGCAGAGCTCCTTTGGCTCCTCGTGCACCAACGTTTCGCAAGGAGTCTCATTCCAGGATTATCAAGTTCTTGAAGAGGATGTTGTTCTGAAGTTTGTTGGTTTTATTCATATTCTGAACAACTTGTTTTAGGTTTCTTACTAGTTGGTTTTTTTTTTTTTCAAAATAATAAGTTACTTTCATTTAATTTCCAAATTCAGACAAGAAACTAGTCGGAAGCCTAGCAACAAGCTGGGCTCCAACTCCTTTTTGAACTACCACACTTAACCTATGAAAAAGGAAATCACCTACACGCATCGTTAGCATCATGACTAGCAATATAGTTATGAGTCACTGAATCAAGTCTCGTTGTTCCGTCCCCAAATTCACCTAGAGTAGTGAAAGCCAAAGCACCAAATCCATATCCTTGTGCAGTTCATTTTTCTAAATACTTGGTATTTTGCTAATCGACAGATCCTTGATAGCCTTCCTCCTTCCAAAGTACGACCATTACTCCGGAAAGGGAGACACAATCGTAACATCGAAGCAAACGTCCCGACCATTGTCCCAATTGAGCACAAGAACATCTCGCCGTCTCAAAGAAGTACCGTTGTTCGCAAGCATACCCAAGTCCACCTCTTTCCGTGCAGACCACCTGACTCGATAACGATATGTCCGAATCGTGTCGCGTACTAAATCATGTCGAAATTTTAAACCAACTTCATTTGTACAAGATGACCTGCATGGTCACCAAAAGCATCCATCTCTCTCTGTGATAAGGCACAAACTACCCGGTTCAAACAAGGAATACCAAGTCTATAACATAATACCGCACTAAACTCGCCTCGAACCAATTTGTTGATTTAAACCAGGGATGGGATAGCCATTAAGAAATCCAGGGCATGCTTCATTTGGTTTCTCTGCTCATAGGAATGAATCACGTTCGTGACAACTTGAATTGGGAAGTCAAGTTCTTCTTTCATCGCATCAAAATAAACAACTTGCGAGTTGACATAGAATGGTTGGCAGTAGTATCTACGCATATAGGAGAAACAGACTGCACGTAGAGTTGAAAGAAGTCATAAGACGCTCAAGATGGGAGCTAAAACCACTGATGCGGTGTGCCTCAATATGACAGATCGCGCTTCTAGTGTTTCCAAGCACGACGCCAAATAATAATGAATTCATAGTGTCTTGCATCGAGTAAACACCAAAACCACCTAGTCGCGAGGCGCTGTGGAAAATCGTGATTTGCAAACAGTAACCCTGGACCATCTCCGTTATTATATGTTTTTTTAATGCTTTTTGGTTTGCAATTGTTATTTTTTTAAATGACATACATTCTTAGTTTGTTGTTATGAATTTTATTCTTTTGTTTCTCAAGTATATGTCACTTTGAAGCTACAACTTTATTGATTTTACTGTAAAGCATACTTACACAAATGTTATCAATTGCATTTGTTTATCCTTTTTTTTGTGGATCAACTTCCATTGTTTATCCAACTAAAATGGATCAACAATGGTTGTTGACACACAAAACAAATAAAATTTGCATGGTCCTATCTCGTATTTTCTAGTAAACCCTCAAGCTATGCATACTCGTAACATTCATTCATAATCGTATCAACTTAATTGGATCAACAATGGTTGTTGACACACAAAACAAACGAAAAAATTGCAAGGTTCTATCTCGTATTTACTAGCAAACTCCTCAAGCTATACATACCTAGTAACATTCATTCATATTCGGACTCACAAATACATCAACAATAATTCATTCATAATGGTTCATAATAATTCATCCATAATCAGACCTACAATAAGTTGTACTTACTAAGATAGATACCTTTAAAACTACAGTTAGATTTTCTTTACGTAGCATTAACAGACTATGACATCAAGCTCACTCTAATGGTTCAACTGAGTCTTTAACAGAGTCATTAGTAGAATCAGAAAGTTGGATTATATCTTTAACAGTGTCAGCAGCTGAATTAGGATTCTTCCATGCACCCAATTCCGAAAAGATTCTTGCTGCAATCTTCACTCTCTTCTTGTTCAACTTCTCATCTAAGTTAGTGATTTCAGATAGATTTTCACAGCTTTCCACGCTTTACCAAATTCTTCAAATACATGCAAGTGTGCGTGCACAATCACATCCGTCTTGAGTCGAGTACTGCGTAGTGTGAAAAGCTTGTCTCGTATTTCACCACATCCTCTCGGATCTCTGTGGCCCATTTTATTCGGACTTTAGTCGGTGGTACTATCATCACAAAATATTTCCAATTATAGCCTTATTGCTTCGCGAGTTGTGCACTATCCATTTGCCTTTTACCAACGCCAACACCACCCAAGTGGTATCCAACACCTTGCTGATCAATCAAGCACATTGGTATAATGATGTTTGTGTCTTCAATATTACCAGTGTAACTTTTCCTTAGCTTTTCTGGGATACCACATCTCTCTACATTTTCTATACTTTGTGACGCTAATGCGATTCCCAATATTGGCTGTATCAATAAATTTTTCAAAGATATTAGTTTGCTATATATCATAACAATTAAATTTCACTTGGATCAACATTGGGTGTTTACCCCATTCACTTGGATAAACTCACATTGTTGATCCACAAAGAAACCAAGATTATCTGCTACTTACATAATCTAAGTTGACTTGCTTAACTAGAGAAGTATATATCATAACAAGTAAATTTCACTTGGATCAACGATGGATGTTTACCCCATTCACTTGGATAAACTCCCATTGTTGATCCACAAAGAAACCAAGAATTTCTGCAACTTACATAATCTAAGTTGACTTGCTTAACTAGAGAAGTATATATCATAACAAGTAAATTTCACTTGGATCAACAGTGGATGTTTACCCCATTCACTTGGATAAACTCCCATTGTTGATCCACAAAGAAACCAAGAATTCTCGCAACTTACATAATCTAAGTTGACTTGCTTAACTAGAGAAGTATATATCATAACAAGTAAATTTCACTTGGATCAACAGTGGTCGTTTACCCCATTCACTTGGATAAACTCCCATTGTTGATCCACAAAGAAACCAAGAAACTTACATAATCATTTGTTGAGAGAATAATGTGGTTCCGTATTGAGGTTTATGCGGTGATTCCATCTTTGTTTTCAGCAAGGTGGTGTAGTAATCAATAATCTCACCGTGAATGTTTTGATTATTCATCAGATGTTGTATATGCTTTCCATTGATGATTACCTCCACATCGATGATTGCAGAAATAAAAACTAAAAGCTTTGTCGCGCATTTTCAACAACAAAAAAAACACAAATGAAAATGTAATTAAAAAGAACTATCATATGAAGTAAAAGAAAAAAGGGAGAATTTATAAAGTACCCCCCTTTTTTTGGGTCATTTCAAAAGTACCCCCGTTATTTACAATTTTTCAAAAGTACCCAAAGTTTGACCGTTTTTTGAATAAAACGGTAAACAGAAAGTTAGAGCAGTTAAACTCCATGTGGCACCTACAAAATGTCTTAAAAGCCCCTCTGATTTGAACATGGGCGATTCGGGTAGAATCGAACACTCGGCTCAGTGACTCAACTCACTGTTCTCAAACTCTTCTTAGCAGCAAAGCAGCACATCCATTCTGTTAGTTTCTCTCAAACAGGTGGAGCAACAAATACAGGCACGGTCCGTCTGACACAAACAGGTGGAGGGCCCATCAGTGGAGGATGGCGTTGAGCTTGAGGAATTGGAGCAGAGAAACATGGAATTGATGTTCTCATTTTCACTGGTGGAGCCATTCCATGATATAAAATTAGCAGGCCAACAATGCAATATAAGATTCCACACGCATAGCAATGTTATATATAAAATTAGCCAATAGAAGAACAAGGACCTGGGGCCAACTGTGTTTGCAGGCTAACAATGCAATATAAGAGTCCACACGGAAAAAATTAGACATGACAGATGCTTTTGAAAAACACAAATATGACAACAAGGCAAAGAAGCAAAGTCTAATTCAACAAAATTACCCCCAATGGCTAAAAACAAACGTATACTTAAGTCAAACACTTATACTAGGAATTATTAGGATACCCTACAATGGAAGGAGCTGCTCGCAGTAAGATGACTGTGTTTTACCTGTGCAAAATTTCCATTGCAATGGACATCTCCTACGAACCGACCATACTGCTCAACGCCGTAAACACAATAGTCAAACACTTTCCTTGGAGTAGCTCAGTGAGTTCTACCTTTGACTCTTTTCCAAAAGGCATTTGGATCTCTGGTGCATCAGTATCCCTGTTTAATTATTCAGTAATATTTAGTGTTGATCTAAACAAATTAAATTTTCATGTAACCAAAATCAAACAAGATCTATGTTTGAACCATTTTATATTTCATGTTTCACCTCAGCCGTATCGGATACTTCTTGACAGGAATATCCCAACCATTAGAACGCTTTATGACTCTGTATAAGAACATAATGGGTTTAGTAATTGATAATTGCTGAAGAAAAACAGTTCACCAAGTTGGGATGCAAGAACCTGTAACCGGCATCAACAATGAACGGCTGAAGTGCATCTGCTGTGATATAATCCCTTGATACACGTGCTTTTGCTCAAATTGCACTAGATTGATCAGCATAAGTATATACAAAAACAAATACAACCAATGTGCACTTTGCCAGACATCTAAATGCAGTTACGTATTATCTAATACAAACTACTAAGTAAAATGAAACCCCATGCGAAATAAACTTGCGTGTAACACTGAAGAAGAGTTAACAGAATGATGATATTACCCCTATCCTCCCAGGATTACGGGCATCCCCATGTTGCAACCTATCTGTGACGTCTTTAGCCATTTCCAGGAGAACCTTGTTCCCAGAGAGATCAAATGAACTAAGAAGTCCACCTACAACTCTTTACAATCAAAATACAAGTGATATTAGGCAAGAATAACAAAACAATTTATCCTTATTGACATTTCACAAGCCATCAGAGGGTTTCTTTCCAATAGGAGAGGACTAAGCAGAAAATGAAACGTCACTCTCGTCATGTCCTATGTAGCAACAAAGATATTAGTAATGCCATTCTAACACAGCCCAATATGCAACTTTATGCAACACCCAAAAACTAACTAAACTCCAAATCAATAACGAAAGTTACCAGTTTTCAAAACGTGGGTACTTTAGATGTCACAGCACATAATCCAGTAGCACCATTAAGTCGTTCATTAATCCACCACCAGGTATAACTCCTCACCATCTCAGCTACTTCTTGTGCACCACCAGAGCCCCATCCTTGCATTCTCCACAAACCATAGCAATCAACAAATTCATATTGAACTCATCTTCAATTTCATAAAAACTCTCATTTCAGATCCACTTCTCTGTCAGTTCTCTTTTCAGAACTCAAGAATCACCACCATAAACAACAGAATCATCATCTTTGTCTGCAACTCAAACTCTCAAATCATGTCATGCACCCTTTGAATCAACAGATTCATCTACCGGTTTGTCTCCATCTCTTCTTCCTGTATCAATCCTAAACATTCATCTAAAATTTCAATTAACCAATTACCCATCTCTAATCTCAACCAATATCTTCTAATTAAAACCCCTCTTCCGAATCTGAAATTGATTAAACAAAAAACAGAAACCCTAAATATTACTTACCATTTATTCTTCGTTCACAGTTCAATATTAATATCTGTACCATCACCATCAATCACGACTTGATCTTTCCTATCATATCTCGATCTCAAATTTTTATTCTAAACTCACTAAATCATTCTCTGAATCGTATCAACGATGAACCGGGAGGAGAAGAAAATAAGAAGAAGAGAAAATAGGGGTCTCTTCTCGATTTGGTCTTTGGATAAGACCAAAGAAATTGCTAGGACCGGTTAGTAATTTTTCCCATTATGTTTGACCGGGTAAAATGGGTTTGACTAACTAATATAACCCCATCCCGTTTTTATGTAATGTGGGGTACTTTTGAAAAGTTGTAAATAACGGGGCATAAAAAAATGACCCCTAAAAAACGGGGTACTTTATAAATTCTTCCAAGAAAAAACTATGTGATCTCGAGGTGTATTACATACCATTCATTTCATTCTCAAAGAACATTTGGATGATTTGTTTTTCAAATCCACCGCATTTTTTCCACAATTTCAGTCTTTGTGGCCTTGTCAGTTTTTTCGGTTTGGGTGGTGTGACGTCAATGACAAGCTCGTCGAGGTCAATTACTTCCCTTTGCTTCTCCACCTTCTTATCTTTTCCTTTTCCACCTTTCCTTTTTGACCTTGTTTTTCTCTTAATAGGTGTTTGACTTCGAAGTTTATACGTCTTTATCTTTGGCCTTTCTCCTTTTTTCACCCGTTTTACAAGAGAACTGGCTTTCTGTTCTTATGCTTCTGATGTTTTTGCTTCTTCTGTTTGATCCTCTGATTCTGTTTCATCTTCAGTTTGCTCTTCAACAACATCCACCTAATTAATATGGTTCAAGCCTTGGAGTATTTTAGACTGTGTTTGATTTCCAGAACTATCCTCTTCTGTTTTTTGTGTTATGCTAAGTACCTCTTGCATTATTGCACCGAAACCTGGTGTGGTACCTGTATGCACATACCCAGATTCATCTGGTTTTATTGTTGAAAGTGGAGGAGTGTCAAGCACAATCATTTCCATTTGTATGCCATCATTCTTCTTCTCAACGAACGGACTCTTCTCTTCCATTGGCATGTCAGCTTTCTCTTCTACTATTCTAGCAGATATTGCAATGTTTTCAACCAGTGAATCGAGCTCTTTATTATCATCTTGCCTCAGTTCTCTTCCTTCATGAAAGCCTTCCTTCCGATTCTCCAAAGATTTTCCACTTTTCGGTTTTTCCTCCACAACTTCATTCCAGTTTCAAAACCCTTCTCTTGAGTGTCCAAGGTATCTTGAGTTCCCAAAGTACTTTGAGTTGCATCTTGAGTTCCCAAAGTACTTTGAGTTGCATCTTCAGTTCCCAAGGTAGCCTTCATTTCTTGAGTGTCTTCATTGTTCAAATCCACTGAATCTTCGACTTCCATATTTACTCTCGTTTCATTCCCATCTGTTGGTTGATCATTCGCCGCAGAGTTCATTTCATGCTGATTTCCTTGTCCAGATGATTTTCCTCGTTGTTGCGTCTGTGTGAACAAATCTTCAATGTCCAAACCTTCAAATTCCTTCCCTGTATACGCTGGTTTATTCCTATTCAGTGATTCCTGAAACATTCTTTCCTCTCCCTGCCATTTCTCTATGTTCTTGTCAATATCAGCAAGTCGCTCCTGTTCTCCAGCTTGCAACTCTATTTTTTCCTTGTTCCTCTCATACATCTCTCTCAAGAATAATGTGCTCTGGACAAACTTTTTAATTTCAGCCTTGTCCATTTAATGCATCTCATGCTTGTCACAATCAAGAAAGATGTTTTCTTCCTCTAGCTCCTTTATCCTTGCCCTCTCTTGTTCCAGTTCTCTTGCAGGTGCCGATAGGTCAATTAAATAGTTCTCCTCAGCAGACACTGGATCAACAAAGTCTTGATGAAACTGCAAAAGAATGATCAACACAAATCAAAATAGTGTACATAGTAAAACTGGATCAACATTGGTTGTTGATCCCATTCACATGGATCAATTTCCATTGTTTATCCACAAAAAACTGACAGTAACTGTTGATACAACTCACATGGATCAACTTCCACTGTTGATCCACAAAAAACTTAGAATTGGAGGAGGTCAAAATAGTGTTGACACTAAAACTGGATCAACATTGGTTGTTTATCCCATTCATATGGATCAACTTCCATTGTTGATCCACAAAAACTTAGAATTGGAGGAGCTTAAAATAGTGTAGACACTAAAACTGGATCAACAGCCACTGTTGATCCACAAAGATCTAATACTAAAACTGGATCAACATTGGTTGTTGACCCCATTCACTAAAAAAAATGGTACATTTGTAATATTAAAGATAAATATAGTAAAAGAAATTACCGTCTTGTCGAACCAAGTCATATCAATTGCCTTCTTTTTCATTTTGTTGCTAAAGTCACTTTGAAGCTGCTTGCACAATGCATGCTGGTTCCATCGTAGGAATCTTGCAGTTGAATTTTCGAAACCCTCCATTTTGGTTATGTACTTATCGGTATGTTCGCAGAACCAACACTGCATAATATAAACAACAATGTTAGTTTTATCCAATAGTATGCATTTCACTCTCTACAACAATAAACATTTACTTTTACAAAATTAGCACTTTTTCTTACCACTAGGAGAGTTGTGCAGCCACCGATAGCTAATTGGTTATTCTTCTTGTTTGCCAGGTTCGAAATCAAACATTCCACAACATGATCCGGCCATGACACTTTGTCCATCAGTAGATATGAGGCAACCATTTCTTTGCGAAGGATGTCA
>JAJJWX010002512.1:0-17379 GCA_023529315.1 Papaver bracteatum | reverse complement strand
CAATTTGTTTCCCACCACCAAATATATTCCATTTTATCCATCAATTAAAGAAAACATGTTTTGTTGAGTGGATGATTGCCAAATTCGAATCCAAGCGTTGGAGAGAATTTTGTGTATAAATAGAGAAGGTTGTTGTGTTGAAAACCATCCAAGAATAGCTTTTTCTATGTTAGTTTCTTAAATTCGGCTTTGTTGTAATATTGTTCATGTTCTAATTTCATTTGCTAGGTTTAAATGAAGTCAGAATTTATTGTTATGTACTCATATTCTATATTGTTCTAAAAGCTAGGAATTGCTTTTAAATATATATTTTAATCCAAGTTTGTCAACATCTTTCTCTCACAATGAATGCCATGGGATCCATTGTATTTAGAATATCTTCATGTTGATTATGCTACAACTCATGCTTAAATCAAATATTGATCCTCAGTTGAATTTGCTTCTTTTAATTAGACAAGCATGCTCTGGAGAAATACTTTAGTTGTGATTAAATTATCCATTGAGAAACACTCAGATATACGGTAGACTTGAATCTGCTGTAAGGACACTTTAATATTACAAGTTGAATGCATATCATAGGTTAGTGGTGGATTTGAATACCCTAGTATCCATATTCTCAATATTTACAATTTTGATTTAATTGCATATTTTAATTCAAAATTACTTTGTTTAAGTCTTTGCCAATATCTCGTCGTATCGACAAAACAAACCCTTGGTTACTCTCTTAATCGGTTCTTAGTAAGGATTTAGAATCAAATTCTACACTTCCAAGTCTCTGTGGTTCGTTGTGTTAACGCCTGTGTTTGCTTGTCGACACTGTGCACTCACAGTTTATATATAGAAGTAGGTATCTTTCCCGATTTATCGGTAGAAACGATATCGAAAAGCATCGTCTTCTTTGTTCGGTATTCTTTTCACCAGAAGTTCAACGCCGATGTGGATCTAAATTGGTATGGCTTGAGATACTTGGATTTCAAGAACGGCGAGACTTCCCCTTTTAGGTTGCGCAGGTAATAGATCCGTTTCACCGCATATATCTTGTATGACAAGGCTTCATGTTGGTGCAACTTGCCCCACTTATTTTTTCTTTTGGTATTTGGGTAAAGGTTTTTTAGCTACTATCCTCTAAGAAGTTCCTAAGTTTAACCTTTTTTATTATACAATTCTTTGTTTTCTTTTGGTAATTCACATCTTTGGTAGCGCTGCTTTCTTTCTTCGAGATCATCGAGTCTTTCTAGCATTATGTCCATTGTGAGGTTATTTTATCACATCTTGTGTCTTTGTGGTTGGAATGATGATTTCCTTGGGGATGACATCTTCGCCTATGTGAGGTCAGAAAAAAGGGGATTCTTCTGTAGCTGACCTTTGGGTTGTTCGATATGCCATAAGACATTATGTATTTGCTCACACCATCGTCCTTTGTGCTCGTCTAATTTTTGAGAATGAGAGCTTAGGGTCTTGTTTGTAGCCTCTGCTTGGCCATTGCTTTGAGGGTATATTGAGTGTCAACTTGTTTTTGATTTGAAAATATCAAATAGTAAATCGATATTTTTGTACTGTAATTGCTTACCATTGTCAGAGACAATTTATCCAGATTCCAAACCGCAGATTATGTTCTGAAAGATGAATGTGAAGATATCCGAGTCGCCGGATTCTAGACAAAACTTTAGCTTCTACCCATTTAACAAATAGTCGTGGCCACTATCAAAATCTTCTTTTTCTGATCCTTCGATCAAGAGGTCCCATGATGTCTATGCCCATTTGAAAATGGCCAGACTCATCTAATTGTTTAACATCAAGTTGTTGGTGGTATTGGATTCGTCTAGTGAACCGCTGACATTCTTACGACCTTTTTGACATCCTTTGTAGCGTCTCGTGTCATTGTTGGCCAATAATACCACCTTGTGTTTTTGCAGTCGGCTAGGGTTCTCATCCCGCTGTGATTTCCAGCGTCTCCTCAATGGATATCTTTATACTTAGGTGGCCTTCGGATCTGGACAAGCATCGTAACAAAGGTCCGAGGAAAGATTTTTTTGTATAAATCTCTCCCCTTAGGTCGTACCTCCTCGCTTTTGATTGTATATTCTAAGCACGCTTTAGGTCTCTGGGTAATACCCTTCTTCAGAAGTTGGTGGATACCCAACCTCCAGTCTTCTGCTTTGTTGAAGTCTCCTTCTTGTCCACTTGTCATGATGTCATCCTCTTGAAATCGTCAGCAATGTATTCTCCTACATCATCGCCATTAAATAAATCCCCCCCCGCCATATGCTTCTTTTGTAGCGCAGAGCTTCCTGGGGAGGGATTGATATTTCGTAAACCCTGGTGATTTTAATTGCTTCTATATCTTTGTTTTTCAACATATATGAGATGTATGCCAAAGCATCCGCGTGCCTTGAGCTCCTTTTCTCGCTCAAGTGACGGAATATAATGTTTGGTATTTGATGTGCCAATGTCTGACTAAAGTCATGTATGCTGACAAGGTTTCGTCATACACATTATATTCCAGCTCTATTTGCCTGATGACCAGTTGTGAGCCACTGGTCAAGCTTACATTTGTTATACCCATTTCTATTATCGACGTGATCATGTACAATGGTTTAAGTATTCGACAGTGTCATTGGTGTGTTCTTTGAACTCACAGTCTGAACGCGTGTGGATGATTCGGTTCCAGTGGGGTAGTAATTCACGATGCCAATGCCTGCCCTTTGTTCCTCGAGCCATCGACAAAGATTTCCCATTGTCTTGGGTTTGCCGGCTCAGAAATTGATGAAGATCTTGCTTTCATTTGCCTTTGTAACCACGATGTGTTGAGCCCTCAATAAGATTTATTCATCGTTGTCCAGTAGTAGGTTAGCCATTGAGAAATCTGCTGACTTGGGACTTCTGGGAATGTTGGAGCTCGTGTATGATGTTGTACCGGTTCGAATGAGTATTCCATTTTGCGATTCTCCCTGCGTTTTCCGCGCTTTTGAGGACATCCTCTGGCGGGGCTTTGCTGTGACGGGATGTAGTGTGTTAGGAAGTAGATCCTTAGCTTCTGGGTGGCCCATCTAATGCCAGATGAGTTTCTCGATCTTTGTGTAGTTCCTTTCACTCATTTGTGTTGAGAGTTTTGCTGACGTAGTAGATGGGATGCTCTATATTCGTGTTGGAGTTTAACCAATACATGACTGATCGCATTCTTAAGTTGCTGCTATGTATAGGGACAACCTCATCGGGGTCGGATTTTTGTAAGATGGGTATTCCAGCAAGGTAGTCTTTGATTTCTTTGAATGCTTCCTCGCACTCTCTTTGTCCGTTCAAATTTGGTCCCTTTTTAAGGATGTTAAAAAAGGGTTGACTTATCGAGGACTGGATATGAATCTCACTAAGCTGCTAGGAGCCGTTGAGCCTTTGGAATTCTTTTAGGTTCTTTGGAGAGGGAATTTCCATAATAGCCTGAATTTTGAAGGGTCTACTTGATGCCTCGTTTTTGTTACGGATATCCGAGGAATTTCCTTGATGACACCAAGGTGCATTTTTTCCGGTTTACCTTCATGTTATGTTCTCTCATTGCACGAAAGATATCTTTCAGATCTTGATGATGATCTTTTTCTGACTTACTTTTGACCAGCATATCGTCCACATAAGACTTCCAAAGTATTTCCAATCCATGGCTTAAAAATGGCGTCGACCATCCTTTGGTACGTTGCTCCTACATTTCGGAGTCGAAGGCATCACCCTATGTATAGAGCTCGCGGGGTATATAATGTTGTATGATGTTGGTCTTCTTGATAAGAACACTTGGTTGCTTTTAGGAGTATCCATACATAAATGACATCTCTTCGTAACGCTTCGACCAGCTTGACCAGTTGATCGATGCTTGGTAAAGGGTAGATGTCCTTGGGGCACGCATTGTTGAGGTTGGTGAAGTCGATGCATATAATCACCCCGCCGTTCTTTTAGATCGATGACCATATTTGAGATCCGTGTTGGATATTTTACTTCTTTGATGAATCAAACTGGTAGCTTACAAAGCTCCATCTCGACGGCTTTGTGATATTCTGAGGCGACTTTTCGTACCTTCTGCCTGAAAGGTGGTGTGCCCTTCTTTATGCGAAGCTCATCTTTGATAGTCTTAGGGTTTCCATCCTTGCATGTCTCCTTAGTTTCCATGCGAAGATATATGCATTCTCCGTGAGCATCCTTATTAAGGTTCGCCGCGCTTCTTATCCATCAGCGTTCGATCTTGACCATCCTTGGTTTTTCTCCATTCATACGTTTATTTCTTTCACAGCTTTTACAGGTGTAAACGTGGGCTTTTGGATTCCACCAGGAGAGGAATCTTGTTTGATTGCTATTTGGTAGACTCTCACTTTCCTTTGTGGCTGAGGTGCCTCCGTGTTCAGTCATATGTCCCTTTAGGAAGGCTTTTCCAGGATATTTCTTCTAGGTAAGCATTGATGGTTTTTTCATTTGCGTTCTCCTTATTTCGGATCTTGGTTCTTTCTGCTCATCTTGTTCGTTGTTGAGCTTGTTTTTGTAGAGTTTGACACTCTCCTGCCAAGACTTGATCGCCTTTTATCTCCATTACCCACACAGTGTTAGGAAACCTAAGGTACTGGTGGTGAGGTAATGGCCACCCCTTTCGATTTATGCACCCATCTTCGTCCGGACATAGCATTATATGGTGAATTAGTGCGTCCACCCACGCTTGAACCGGTGTCGACCTTCATTGGTCCTGCATCAACTTGTAAGATAATGTCCCTTAAGGGCTTCAGTGGCTGCTCCATTGAATCCGTAGATGGTGTAGTACAAAGATAGCATTGTTCACCATTAAGTTCCATCCGTTTGAATGTATCATAGAATAGAACATATGACGGAGCTTCCCCCATCGATGAGGATTTTCTTGATATTGCATCATGTAATTAGTAGTGTGAGAACAAGGGATCGTTATGATCTTCCATGTCTTAACCTACGTCATCCTTGTCGAAAGTCGAGCCATCCATCCATTGTTCGTGCTCGTCCACTTCTTCCCCGTCCCGATTTTATAAAGCTGTGATAGTCTTCAAATTGCTTCCTCAACATCTTACTATCTAAGCCGTTAGAAGGTCCCAGACTCAGAACGGAGATGGTGTTAAAAGTGCGATTTCCTTCAGAAGTTGGACTTGCTTGTTGTTTAGCTTTATCTTCTCTCCCGTCTTGCATAAATTGTTGGAGGTCTCCTGCATCTACCAGCTTCTGAATCATCATCTTCATATTCTTGCACTTCTCTGTCCAGTGACCGTTGAAACAATGATATTCAAAGTATTCTTTAGCATGCTCTGATCTAGGGGTTGTTTCCCCTTAGACCATGGCCACTTCAGTTTCTCGTGACCCTTGATTTCTCTACGAGGATCTTGAGAATAACTGGCATTCATCTTCGTATAGATTTGATCTTCGAATTTTCTAATATCCTCGTCGATCATCTGCGTTCTCTTCTATCTTCGTTGAGTCTTTCAGCTAAGTCGCCCCCATAGGTCTGCTGGATTGTTCAGCGAGTTTGTTCGTGTGACGCCGGTCTCAGCTCTGAGGGTTCTCCCGTTGTATTTATTCTATTCCCGCATGCTTTTCTATGATCACTGAAGATCTCCTTCATTCAGGGGACGATTCCGTGGATCTCGACAAACAGTGGGCTCATCCTGTCGAGCCCCCACTTATATGATTGACAGCGACCACGGGTCTACATTTCCGATGGCTTGGCGGATATTGTGCCACCGTCATTGTATTCACGATTGTTTCATATCTTTGGTGCTAGTGAGAAAAGCTTATCCATCCCGGTGTTCACCACCTTGTTGTACATGTAGTTGTTAAGAACTTCCATTAAGTTGATCCTACGAGTTAATGGAATTTGGTGGCAAGTTGTCGAACCATGAGCTGGATCCCTTCAAACTTGAAGGGAAGTATCCTACATAATATGGCCTCGTCATAATTCCATCGTGCCATCATTCACGATTATAATATCGAAGATGGCGTGGCCGCTAGATCCGTCATAGAATTCGAATCCGGAACTAGGCATTTCTGCGGAATGAGATCCTTGGCTAGGTGTTGTGTTAGGGGGGTAGTGCTTGCTTCCTTCATTATTTGCTCCAATCTCCCCCCCCCCCTTGCCTAGTTTTCAGTTGTTTGATCTCCGCCATCATCTCGGCGCGGAGATCTTCCATTGCACGCTGGTTCTCTTCCTGGGCAGAGGGTTGCTCGGTGCGCGGGGGATCGTTGTCAAAGTAGTCCGAGTCATGGTGGTTGTAATCCGGGTCGGATATTTGTCTTATTATCGTATCTCCTCGTTTCAATGGGTCTGGGTTGTTGGCAAGCACCATCCTGCGATCCTGATTTGGTCTTGGTGCCATTGAGATGGCGTCGTCGCGATGGACTCCCATGTTCCTACTACGGGTAGCTCTGAGTTGCTGATTTTCCTGTGCCAACGGAGCTACCGCCTCCACGTATGTCTTTTGAGCTCTCCTGAACTCTTCTAATTCTACCCTCCATCTCAAGCAAGATTGGTTCGACTCTGATTAGGAGTCCTTCCACACCTTGCTCTTCCGCGGCTATTGTTTGATCTTCGTCGATGATTTGAATCGGGGGCTCAGGTGGATCTGTCTGCGGGTGTAGCTGCTCCGCTGGCTTCTAGGCGTGTATGTACCCTCCTTCTAGCGCCATATTGTGAACACGTAAATTACGAAGGTATCTACGTGTCCACAAACAATGTTCACACATACTGAAATTCATAGATTAGATATAACGTGCGGAATGTAAAGTGCATAATATAAATGCGGAATATAAAGTGCATAATGTAAGTGCATAATGTAAGTGCGGAATGTAAAGTTCATAATGTAAATGAGACAAGTAATTACGTGGTTCAAAGATCGAGGCCTACATCCACGGGAAAAGAGGGGTTTCATTATATGTAAATTGGTTACAAGTATAGTCAAATGACTTTGGTGTGTTAACTTAGGCTGGGGATTAGGGGACTACTTACTCTTCCTAATTCTCTCTCCTTTTCCTTTTCGATCGACTTGCCCTCTCTCTCTTGATGAGGAGGGGTATTTATAGGGGTTCCGTCGTGGGGTCCTGATGGAGCCGTTGTAACCTTATCATCTTGTGCTTTTTGTTGCGATACTGTATACATCTTTGGTTCCTCTGAGGCCCCCTTCGTTTCTTCGTTATTACTCGAAGAGGCATGATCACTGCTCACATGGTTGGACGCGGTGTGGCCGGCACCTTGTGTTTAATGCGGTGGTTGGGTCGCACGCATCGACCACGGTCTCCCCGCCCTGTCTTATCCCGTCGCCGTCATTCCGACTCGTTGATCTAAGATTTCTCGAGATGGGATAAACCAGATCCGAGGGTGTATTGGGTCCAACACAACGGTGCTTTATTTTCTCGTGTTCTTCATTTGTGGTTATTGGATCTCAGTGGGAGATGAGGGTCCTTTTTTCATTGCACATCGCTATTATATCCATGTGGCATCATTTTGATGCCCCGTCATATGTTTCCATCGCGACATCTGGGGACACGTGGCAAGTGGTGAAAATATGTAGTTACAATCTAAGAGGAATTTTTAGAAGGAATTTTAGGGAGAAAAAATCTTAGAAAAAAGTTTTAGAGAAGAGAATTGGTTTGAAGAAATAATTAGTGAACAATAAAAGAGTTGGCATCTGGATACGATTTGCGTCATCGTTGGTCCTGATCAATCTAAGTGACATAAGTTATTATCCACACTGAAACAGGTCTGTCTTATTTTTCTGTTTGGCATATCTTCTTCGTATGAATGCTTAGAACGTGGAATATACATATGTTTATTTTCATTTGATGCTCGAAACAAGAAACATCATTCTTATGAGTTGAGATTGGTCGATGAGACCCTATTTACGTCTTACTACCTTGCATAAGTTTGATTCATTCAAAAAAACAGTTATGTTCCAAGAGATGATATGTGCTTTAACTAATTATTGTGACGTGCATTAAGAAATTGGTACTAATGATTCAGCGTGTCAGTGATGGTAAGAAGTACAAATTGAAAATTGCTTTTGATAATTTCATTCATTAACAATATTAATTGGTTAGTAATAATAATAATCTTGGTGGTTAATATATTGATTTTGATTCCATATTATTTTGATTTTTAATGTTAATAATTTTGTCTCACGTTTAATTATTGAGATTTGGGTACTAATAATTTTGTAATTTTTGCAGGTTTATAATTTTATGAAGTTAGCTTTCTTTTTATAATATATTTTTTTGCATTTAAACTCTAGAATCCCAATTATAAAGTAGAGGCCAAGTATCAGCTTCGACGGGCTAGGTGCCTCACACCTTCCTAGCTCGTATTTTGATTCTCGGACTCTTTCTCTATTTTTAGACCAGTGCTTATTTGGGTCTCAACTCCCTAAATTGGGTGGCGACTTCGTATTAATAATTATTTCCGTGTGATTCCCATTTTAGATATTTAGAGATCCTAACCAATTTCGACGGTATCTACAGTGGCGACTCAACTGGGGATTTGAGAATCTAACTTGAAACGTAATTGGGAATTTAGGGTTTTGATTTTACACTACTCCGTGTTTGCACACACACACTGCACGCACCTATCTACACCTTGCATTTTCATTTTGCATCGTCCGAGTCAGATTTTAGGAAAATCCGTTGCTAGTAAGCTGAACCCACTGGGCGTTATCAGCCGAACGACCACAAGCCTTAGCCCAGTACCAAAGAAGACTAGTCTAACTACGTCTGAGGTATATTTTGCTAAGGTAGCCCAAGCCTACCCAAGAGTTTTTTAAAACCTGCATGCACGTGCATTAATTGTAAATTGCATTCATTGTTGCACAAAACCGAGGCATAAGCACCCTTGTGTTAACATATTCTTTGTTTCCTTGAAAACAGAACATGGGCGAGAATCAAATAAATATGACACCTGAACATTGTTATGGTTATGTGCAACAATTCCAAAGATGTTGGATACCAAGTTCATTAATTTGAACGACCAAGAATACTTTGAGGCCATTGCTAAGTCCACAGAAAACATGTCGGGCTTTATATGGAATGCCAAAAATCATCTCGCTTTTTGAGTTTCAGATGCAAATGATTAAGAGGAATAGTTTTCTCTCAATTTTAGTATTTTTGTGTAGGAATGAGAATTGCTATACCCATTCTAGTGAAGTAGATAGGGAGTACCGATTGACTCTAGGTACCAATAAAACGAATAAGGGCAACCAAAGTTCCTGCTCCATGCTTCTCTAGACTAAGCCGCAGTGGTCGTCCGCTTTTCCTCCATTGAGCTCGGGATGGCACTTGCAAGCATGAAATACTACTTTTACTCTTTTCGCTCTAAATGAACATTTTCTCCTTCTTTTGCTACCAAATGACTCGCTGCACCTAATAAACTCAAATACAATCGTAAGATACATAATTCACATAAAATATAGCAAAGAAAGCATAAATACTAGATATAAAACTAGGTGTTTACAACACCTATCAGCCCACATACGCTGAACTCATCACGGATCGTACAAACGTGAACTCATTTAACTCAACAACTAATCGTCATGTTATTTGTCTTGAACTTAACAGATTATTATGGAGTTGAGCAACCAATGAACTTGCCAAATTCCAACCGAAATTTCAGCAGAGCCCGTGCATATCTCTCGACCTTCTACTAAAGTTGAGGCACTGCTAGGGCTTGTGCATATTTCTGTGAGATCTTGTATTATCCTGCTCAACCACCGAAGTAGTCCAGTCTACCTCTGAGATATCTTGCATGATATGGTACATCCAACGCATAAATATTCGCCTAAGTAGGTGGATCCGTCAAAGTAAGAATGGTGATCAAGTTCAAAATCAAACAAGAAGCAGCCATTTACAAGCCACCTAATCTCGTGATAAAATAAATGCCTCCTACAAAACCATCACCCAGGTTGAAGACTACAAGAAAATAGGATGAAGAAAAAGTGGTAAGAACAATAGAGACCGAATGTAAGTCTCCAACCTATTCATTAATCAATCCAACCAATTAAGGGTCTTAATCACCCGATTTGTAACAAGTCTTCTTTTATTTCAATTTTCAAAATATTTCAAAAAAATCCAAAAAATTGAAAAACTAAAAAACCAAAAGGATTTTGTTTGTATGAAAATATTTTGAAGGACAATATACTCTCGTGATAAATAAAGGCAAAATGAGAACATCGAAAAACTGCGGGACTGTGGAACCAACAAAAAGAAAACCCCTAACTGATAAAGAAGTAAAGTTTGTCAATCAAAACAAGGAAACCAACCTTCAGTGGCTCTCAGAAAGAAGATGAATGTGACCAAAATGTGGATACAATGCAAGAATGTGCCAATACGTAATAGAAGTAATGAATTTAATTGAAGAGAAACCAATGTGCTACACGAATGATGTTGAAGACCAATGATCAAGAAGGAAGAAATATTCAAAAACTTGAAGATGAGATTTTTCCACCAAATAAAGGCAAGAAGACAAATCCACTACTTGAGAAATGGTATATTACAAGGACATGTTATTAAATTTGAAAAAAATGATGGAGCAACTAATCAGAAAAAGAATGATATCAAGAAAAAAATTAATCAGAAGGAAATGAATAATTTTCCCAGCATAAAGTTCAAGGGAAGCCAATTAATCAAAAGGAAGTGAGTGATTTTCCCGGCAGAAGGTTCAAGAAAGAAATTAATCACAACGCAATAAATGATTTTCCCAAAGCAGGTTTAATGAAGCAGTTAATCGAAGGAATGAATAATTCTCCCAGCATTAAGTTCAAGAAAGATATTAATCACAAGGCAACAAGTGATTTTCCCAGCAAAAGGTTTAACAAAACAACTAATCTAAGACAAGAGTGATTTTCCCAAAGAAGGTTCAAATGCAAAGTAATCAAGGGAAATGAATGATTTTTCAAAGACAAAGTTCAAGAAGATGAAGCAAGACACTTTCGAGAAGATCCAAGAATCACTACAACTATTGATCGGGTGAAATAACATGATCCAAAGCTCAAACAAGTGTTACTCACCCAAGAAATACCATACTTAGGTAAGTGCTCAAATCTATCTATGGCTGCTTTATAATCTCATAAAATTTAAGGAGATTTTTTATTTTTAGTCCAATATCTCTCTCATAGTGTCTAGTCTAGGGAAGAGTCGTTATCATGTTTGGCCCCTTTAGTCAGTCACTCAAAGAAAAGAAAAAAATCAAGAATTATCATCATGTTAAACCTCACCAAAAAATCAGAATTATTATTGTTAGTCACCAAAAAGAAAAGAAAAAAAATCAAGAATATTATCACCTGATTAAAAAAAAATCAAGAATTATTTTCGTGGGTACCACCATCATCATAATCGGGCCCATGTCATTAGAGCATTTCAGTCTTTATTATGGTGTTCTTTTTTGTCAAGTAAATAATTTAGAGAGATATGTTAGTCTATTTGTATGTCATCATTAGTCATGTAAGTCATCTCCAAAGTTCTATGAGCAACGGACGCTCCAAACGGGTAGATTAGAAAAAAAATGAAGGAAAAAAAGGTTATTAAATGATCCACTTGGGAAAATTGAGTAGCACTTAAAAGAGATAGAGGAAACGTAGAGCCACATGGAGAAAGTTGAAGATTTGAAGCATCAACGTCATCCCTGAAAGCAACGGAATCTTGAAACGTTTTAGCTTTGAAGTCAATTGATAAAGTTAATTATACCGATAGGGGGATTGATAGATTTGAAAATTTGGATGGGGACGGTAATATTTTTGGTGGCATCTATCAGACATGTGGCAGGTCGATTCTAAACCTTGTATATATTGAGTATTTTGTTTTTCACCTTTTGTTTTTGGAAAATTATTTTTAGGATTTTTTTAATAATTAAATAAAAAAATAAAAAATAAAAAATAAATTAGTATAATTATTTAAGAAACATGGGTACTTTTAATAGCTATTTTGCAAGGTCATCAATAGCTGTGGTTTCTCCGTGACTCTTGGATACAAAGATCAAAGAGGAAAGTAAGGGTATTTTTACATATGGATTGTGGTAATCAAGAATGCTCTAGGCAAATTGTTTATCTAAAGCTCCATATGGATCAGAGAAAGGGAAAGAGATGATGAAAATATTTGAGCAAAGTCTAAAGATTGAAGAGCCGCTACTCGACGATGCAATCAATTGATCGAGATGAGAAGAATTAATGGTAAAGCGCAACCTGTTTTCGCACATTTTGTATGAACAAGTACGTCATCATGATCTCTATCATGAGGATATGTACTTGTGAAAAATTAAAATACTTAGAAATAATTCGGTGAACTTAGTGTCATCCTGGATAATTATAAGTGAGGAATCCAACAAAATAATTATGCAAAATTGGTGTGTTCTGGCATTCAATTGAACGCAAACCTCGCAAAGAGTGGCAAATCGAGACACCCCCACTTTGAACATAAGTAGTGAATGTCACGCAAAGTCGTATCGGAAAGAGAGAAGAAAGCAAAATGGGGTCGAGGCTTAAAATAGGTCCACTTCGTCTGATATTTCAGGTAGGCTCACATTTTTACCCCTAGTGACCATTTAGCTAATTAGTGGACTAAGTAAGTCCCCTCTAAGTTAGTTGGACGTGCTCCCATTAGTGTTCTACTAAATGTTTTGGGTCCAATGAGCCATGTCCGTCTTGTAAGTACGCTTTTAGATTACATTTAGCTGGTCGTCACCCCAAAATGTCCACACATTTTTTTATATTGAGGTTCCTTTGTTCCCAAGTCTTTCCTTCCAACTACATCTTAGGCTTAAATGAAATCTTGCATTTTTGGTATTAATATCCAATGAATTTATAAAAATGGGAATAATATTTTTGAAAATGAGTAATAATATTTAGGTTTTAGATTTCGAACCGCTTGATCAGAGGTATCTAATCCGTATGACTTAGTTGATTGGAAGAGGCTATAAATAGGAGCTAGTTTTGTGCTGATGGGATACGCTTTATTTTTTCATGGAGGCTTGCAATGTTGTCTGCGTCTCTTAATAATAATTCAAGTAACATCCAAATATCACCATATCCAAAACAAAAGTAATTCCTTTTTGCTTCGCATTTGTAGTTCCAATTCAAGTCAATCTATTAGCATTGTTTTTCAATCTTGGTGATGATGCTCCAATATATAGAAGATCAATACACTAACACGATTGTTATGAATATTTGTTTATCTTTAGTTCTTTGACGTTGTATAAACTCACCTAAGATTTTGTTTTATGTTTTTAGCTCTTGTCTTGCATAAGCTTACCCATGCAAAATAATTATGTCATATTTTCATGACTGCATGGTTTAATTAACACCAAACGAAACTTGAAACATCATCGCTTTCTTTATAAGAATGATTAGTTACCAAGATAGTGTATAGAGGTTATACGATCCAATGATTTTTCAAATTCTTTTTGGATTGATTAGCTTTTAACAGTAGTAATACTTTGATGAATGATAATAATTTTGATGTTAGATATAATTTTGGTTGGTCAATAATTAGCTTAAACAACTATATTAATTTTATAATATTGATTTGGCATTTTGAGTTACCTTGATTTCTTTTAATAATAATTTATTAGTCATTTTACCTGACAATATTGGTTTTATTTTAGAAGCGGGAGTTGATCATTTGGATAAAAATCACAATGAGCCTCATTTTATTTTATGAGTTTTATTAAATTTATATTGTGTTTAACTATCAAAAACCCTAAAATCCCAATTATAAAAGTAGAACAATTTAGAAAGGATTACGGATGCATTTCGAGTGCCTCTGCGCCTATTGCTCGGTCCCAGGACCTATCTACGAATATTTGGACGAGTGCTTTAATGAGTCCCAAACTCTAAGTTGGGTGGCGGCTCTTATAATAATAGTTTCCACGTGTGATTCCCTTTGGATATTTAGAGATCCTAACCGATTTCGACGGTACCCACATATGTCTCCCTTCCAACCTGTCGCCCTTGCATCCGGATGATATGACATGTATCTTTTTATCCCTTTGACTACCCCTCTTCGGTTTCCCCAATGCGCCTCGCTCTGCAACCTTAGTCGAGGTCCGAGGTCGAATCTTGTCCGAGTAGGATACAAATCCATATTTCCTAAAATCTTTCTCCAACCCTAACCTCTTCAACAAACATGGAGATGACATGGCATAGTTTTTTATACACATCCTTCTAGCTCGACCTCTTGTTTCAGAGGTTCACCAAGAGGATTTGTATCAATCCTAATCAAGCATTTTTATTATTAAAAATAATTATTAATCAAAAAATAGGTTAACGATATTTTTATATATCTTTTCTTCTTCCTTTCCCGTAATCTAAGCTTTTTTCCCGCTTTCATTCTTTTTCCCTGGTTTTTCAACCAAAGCCTAAAACTATCTCGCACGTATTGTGTATCAATCGGTAACTATGTTTTCTTTTTTCTATCAATAACTCTTTTTTTATAGATTAAATGAATCTCCTTGATGATATCCAAATCAATATTATAGCTTGTTACAGTATTTATTTCTTTGAAAAATTAGAGTTAATGTAATAGTATAATACCATTCAACTGTCTACCGATCTTCGTTGTTACCGACTTTGTCTCAAAGATTAGAGAGAAAGTTATGCCGATTTGATTTATATGTTTGATGTTTCGCCTAACTAAGAATAACAAATCGATGATGTCACATACTTTAACGTTGATATGTAATACGTTTATATTTGATTTCAAGTTGTATAGTATTTATTGATCATTGAGCATATACAACATTTTTTAGGTTGAATATCCATGATGGCATCATCAAAACTTCCATATGACAGTGATAGTTCGTCTTCCGGTAGTGAATCGGATGGGGATGATTCATTATCTCTTGTCCTGAGCTTTAGAAAGAAACAACGGTTTGGTTACAACTTAGACAAGATTATCAGCAATGAAGAAATCAACTGAATTATCACCTCTATTGTTCCAACCATGGTTGCAACTACGATGATAAACGCCAAGGGTCCTCATGGTGGATCAGCTTTGGGTAGAAGATACATCGAACGTGATAGAAAGGATCGTCATAATTTAATTATCAAAGATTATTTCAGTTGGGGAGTCGAAATATCCACCAAGTTATTTTCGCTGTCGCTATAGGATGGATATTGATCTGCTCAAGCGATATTACGTGGAATTCATTACCATGACTTACTACTTTACACAAAGGGTTGATGCCGCTAAGAAGTATGGTTTGAGTCCTCTCGCAAAAGATGATGGCCTCAAGAAAATGCTTGCATATGGTTGTCCAAATTGATTCGTTGATGAATACATTCGGATTGGTGAAAGTACTCGCAATTGAATGCTCCAAACGCTTTTGTGATGCTATAATTGGTGTTTTCAAGAGCAATACTTGAGAAAACCAAATGAAGATGACATCAAAAAGTTGCTTAAAGAAGGAGAAGACCGTGGTTTTCCTAATGCTTGGCGCCTTGATTGTATGCATTGGCCTTGGAGGAATTGCCCTCATGGCATGGTATGGTACACTACACAAATGGTTTTAAGAAGGTTCCTCACCTAATTCTAGAGGCAAAGTGGCATCCGAAGTCTCAGGGATATGGCATGCATTCTTTGGAGCATGTATCGGGTTCAAATAATGATTTTTCTGCTTTAGACAGATCTCCTTTATTTGATGACATAGTTAATGGTGTTGCTCAGGTAACTTTGTTGTTCAAGGCCATCAATATGATATGGGATATTATTTATCCGATGGAATTTACCCTCGAGATGCAACTCTAATCCAAACCATCTCAAGTCCTAATACCGCTAAAGAGAAGTTTTTCACAAACGCCAAGAAGTATGCGTAAAGATGTGGAACTAGCATTCGGGGCATGCGCAAGCAAGGTGGCATATTGTTAAGGGGGCTCCAAGACGTTATGTGGAATGCAAAAGATATTGGGAAGATCATGAAGACTTGTATCATTTTGCATAATATGATCATTGAGCATGAGCTGCCAACAAGGAGTCGACCTCGAAGTTGGAGGCCACTTCCCAGATGAAAATGTTGAACCTGTTGTTCCACAGCATGACTGCGCATTTTTAGTCGATAACATGATTAATCGAATAAGGCAGGTTCGAGACAAGGAAGTGCACAACGAGCTTAAGATTGATCTCATTAACCACTTATGGGATCAATTTGGAGATTCAGAAAATTAGTTGTAGGGTTCCCTTATTTGCAGCATAGGAGTTGCTGGTGTTTTAATTGTTTTGAATAAAGATGTTGGTTACATCCTGTGTTAGAGTTTTCATTGAGAGACCCTTATTAGTATTGCTATCATGCTTTAGCTCTTTATTTTATTTATGGATAATCAGTATTTTTCTGAATGGGTGCAATTTTTTTGTACAATTTTATGCAGAAATGGTGATTTCTTATCGTATACAGGGTGTTGGAATTTTATACTGTTACATTTATATGATTCATTTGATTATTAAGGTTTCCATTCAAGTTTTTTTTATCACAAAGATTTGCCACAGTAATTGCTAGTTCTATTGCGGAGATCGAAATTCTAAGTAATGTTATTTGTTTGCCCGGTGGATCAATTTGTTGCAGTAAAGAAGATAGTTCACCTGCACTTCATAATAATATGCTAGAGGATATGAACGTCAGCTTAGTACATGCACTGCTCCTTATAAATCCTTGTGTCATGTCAATTTTGCGTACTCCGATATGGATTCCTTATTTAAAGTCCAAAATTCTAGCAATACAAAGATGCTGGTTTTGAATGGTGAACTAATGATAATCAGATCTTTCAAAGTAAGATTTATTAATAGTTATTACTGGCGTGATAGTTAGTTCTTTCATCTTCCAATTAGAAAAAATTATGAGTATAATGTCCTTATTGCCTCATGCTTTTGTAGTCTCTGAATATTTATCATCAATTCAATGCGCATCGATGTCACTTTGTCCATTAATGACTAATGGAATCACCATAACCTTGGATTACTTTGTGGTCCTTATTAGTTGAGAAAAATTATAAAGCAACAAGAATTAGATAAGGTGTGATGAAAAGGTCTATTGTGAATATAAGCAGTACAAAATCTCGTGTATACGATTGCAATTACCAACTATTAGAAATTTGTTTGTGTTTTATCAAACCAATGTTACTGTGTTACATGAATTTAGAAATGAAGATTTGGAGGATGAATTTTGCATGACTGTAATGGTCTAAATCTGAATCTGCAGATGACTGTAGACCAAAAACAACATAAAAATAACATTGAAAGCATTGATTAATGAAACTCAATTTTATTTAAGACTAATAGAAAACATCAAGTTTTGACACCAAATGGATCAGTAAAGGATCACCACAATAGTGAACTGATCAGCAGTACTAAATCATTGAATGCTAA